>CM047808.1:6256902-6531744 GCA_026214975.1 Gentiana macrophylla | reverse complement strand
AATATGGAAGATCACTTGAGTAGAGAAGGAGAGCGAAAGAGCAGTAGACCACGGGAGGATTACACTGAAGTACTCTTTTGAAAGAAACCCGAGAGAGGTGAATCTTTTTTATTACCCGGAAGCGAAAGATATGTGGAAGAATGGAGTTAGAAAACTCCGGAAACAATGAAGTAGAAGATGATTTGGATGATAAATTGAGAAGGACTTAGAAAGCAAGAAACGAACGAGTTCGATGAAGAAGAAGAAATCATTGATGATTTCTTAAGTCGTAATAATCATGTTGAAACCGAAAAGAAGAAGAATGGATCAAAGTCCGAGAATAATTAAAAAATCCAAGGGCTAGCGATCTCACGGACCTTATTCAATGAACATGTTAGGAAGGATGAAGTTCACGATAGTACAATTCAAGTAGGAGTAGCAATACCCCAACAAAACAAGTAAAGAAGGATTTTGAACAAATTTCAAAGAAGATAGTGCAGGATCATGACACATGGAGACCACCAAATGCTCAAACATTTAAGGAAGCATCACTATCTAAGGAAAAGGTAAGGAGAGCATGACTTCAAAACTCGAATTTATTGACCTTGAGTCTTTACCTTACCCACCCATAGATCAAATTAAAAGTTGAAAGCGGATAAAAGTATGCACGTTTCCTTGATACATTTCACACCTCGAATGTCAATATTCCCCATCATTGAAGCACTAATTAATATGCCTACTTATGGCAAGTTTCTTAAAGATATTCTATCAAACAAAAACGCGTTTAGAAGAATATGAGAATATCCGCCTTAATGAAGAATGTTCCGCGAGCTTTCAAAGACCTGACTTCCTCCTAAACAAAAGACCTGGTAGTTTTACCATCCCATGAGATTGGGGTTTTTGTTTAAAAGGTACTCTGTGATCTCAGAGCTAGCATTAATCTTATGTCTTATGAGGATTATAGGAAACTCGGAATAGGAAAACTTAAAAACACCAGAGATGACTCTCCGGGATGGCGAGATAGGTCTATTAAGCGTCCTAAAGGAATTATCGAAGATGTATTGGTTAAGATAGATAAGTTTTACTTTCGAGTTGACTTTGTAGTCATGGAAATGGAAGAAGGATTTTCACACTTATCTTATTCTAGGTCGACCATTTCTAATTACTGGGAAGAACTCTTATTGATGTTCAAAAAGGCGAATTAATTTTAAGAGTCAATAAAGATGAAGTCACCTTTAATATCTTTAAGGCTATGAAACATCCATACAAATCACTAGAATCTGTTCATTCATAGAAAGCATATCTTATGTATATGAATGATCTTGAATCGCAATTTTGAAGATAAGCTCGAAGAATGTTTAGCCTTATCTATCTATGAAGGAGACACCAAGAAAAGAAAGAAATCATTTTTATCTCGACACGGAAGTTCTTTTGAGAAACGCTCCATGGCATCGTTATTTAGATTTAGAACTAGATGGACCAGTATTGAAACCTTCCGGTGAAGAGCCACCAAAGAATACTGGAATTGAAACCTCTCCTTCGAATCTCAAATATGCCTTTCTTGAAAATGATAATTTGCTTCTGTTATTGTCTCATCATCGTTGGCGAAGTCACAGGAAGATCGGTTGTTGAGAATGTTAAGACAACATAAGAAAGCATTTGGATGGAAGTGCATGAGATATTCAGGAATAAGTCCCGAGATTTGTGTACACAAGATCATCCTGAATGAAGAAGCCAAACCATGTATCCAACCACAACGCCGTCTTAACCGAATATGCAACAAGTAATCAAGAAAGAGGTTATTAAGCTCCTAGAAATGGGGATAATCTTTCCCATATCCGACAAAGTGAATGGGTAAGTCCTACCCAAGTAGTGCCTAAAAAGCGGCGGATTCACGATAAAGGAAAATGATAAACATGAATGGATTCCAACAAGGAAGTCACGGATATCGAATGTGCATCGATTTTAAATGAACCGAATGAGCATATGAAGAAATACCATCATCCACTTCCATTCATCGTCACAGGATGTTAGAACGATTAAGTGGACATAAATTTTATTGTTTCTTGGATGGTTATTCAGTTTACTTACAAATATTTATAGCAGCGGAGATAGAGAGAGAAAATGAGTTTCACGTGTCCATATGGAACTTTTACTATAAAAGAATGCCGTTTGGATTATGTAATGCACCAAACTACGTTTGAGAGATGCATGATGGCAATATTTTCGAGATATGGTAGAAAATTTTTTGGAAATCTTTATGGATGACTTGAGCGTTTTGGAGATTCTTTTGAAGAATGTCTTACACTTAGAACGCGTGTGCTTAAACGTTGGAAGACACAAATCTAGTTTTAAATTGGGAAAAATGTCATCTCATGGTATCGGATGGTATTGTTTTAGGTCATCGAATTTCTGAAGAAGGTATTGAGGTAGATAAAGCCAAAGTCGAAGTAATTAAAAAGTTACATCCACCAGTAAACCTGAAAACTCTGAGAGGATTTCTTGGACATGCTGGTTTCTATAGAAGATTTATTGCAGATTTTTCACGCATAGCGAAACCTCTCAGTCATTTGCTTGAAAAAGAAGTACCATTTAAGTTTGATGACAAATGTATGGAAGCATTTGAAACTTTGAAAGCACGATTAGTAACTGCACCAGTTCTAATAGCACCAGACTGGAACTTACCGTTTGAACTTATGTGCGATGCAAGTGATCTAGCGATCCGGGAGACATTCTAGGTCGCCATGACAAAGTACTTAAGGCAATCTACTATGCATCCCATACCTTGAACACAACCCAACTTAACTCGCCACCAACGAAAAGGCTGGTCAGTAATCTTTGCTTTAGACAAATTTCGATCATATCTCATTGGTTTACAAAGTAATTGTTTTTCTTGATCATTCAACATTAAAATACTTGTTAAAAAAGAAGATGAGAAGCCTCGTCTTCTTAGATGGATTCTGCTACTTCAAGAATTTGACATTGAAATTAAAGATAAAAGAGCGTTGAAAATGTAGTGGCGGACCATTTGAGTCGTATGGAATTTGAAGAAGAAAAAGGAGGAAGGCAAGAGATCAAAGATTTATTCCCAGATGAACAACTCCTCATGGTTGATGCTCCTCCAAGAATGCAAGCCCAGTTTAAAACTGGTAATTTATCCAAGGAAAGCTCGCCATGGTTCGGTAATATTGTTAATTACTCGACCTGTGAATATATTCCATCTCATTGGACATGGCAACAGAAAAAGAAGTTCTTTTATGATCTAAAATTTTACTATTGGGAAAAACCAGATCTTTTTCGAAAATGTTCAGATGGTATAATTAGAAAATGTGTACCCAGTGATGAGATTTTAAGTATACTATCCTTTTGCCATGATCGTGAGGCTGGAGGCCACCATGGAGGATGGAAAACCGCTTACAAAGTCTTGCAAAGTGGATTTTACTGGCCTACTCTTTATAAAGATGCACACCACTATGCAAGGGTTTGTGAATCATGCCAGAAATGGGGAAATATTTCCAAGAAGCACGAGATGCCTCTCCAACCTATTTTGGAGTGTGAGTTATTTGATGTCTGGGGTATTGATTTTATGGGCCCCTTTCCTCCATCATTTGGTAAGAAATTCATCTTAGTAATGGTCGATTATGTATCCAAATGGGTAGAAAGTTTGAAGCTCTTCCCACTAATGATTCTAGAGTAGTGTTAAAATTCCTTAAAAAGAATATATTCACGAGATTTGGCACTCTAGGGCTATCATTAGTGACCAAGGATCACATTTTTGTAACCGTCCATTTACAAAATTAATTGAGAAGTATGGTGTAAAAAACATAAACTTGGCACACCATATCATCCACAAACTAGTGGAATGGTAGAAGTATCTAATAGAAAAAAAAAGAATCGTGGAAAAAACTATAGAGTCAAATCGTAAGAATGATGGAAAAGACTAGATGATGCATTATGGGCATATAGAAACGACCTTTAAAACACCAATTGGTTGTTCTCCTATAAATTAGTTTTTGGTAAATCTTGTCATCTCCTATTGAATTAGAACATCGAGCCTTTTGGGCTATTAAATTTCTATATTTTGATCCAAGGTTTGTTGGTGATTATAGATTACTTGATTAATGTAGAATCTGGATGAGTTTCGTCTCGATGCTTATGAAAATGCTCGAATCTACAAGGCATGAAATCTTTCCATGATAAGAGGATCTATCTTCGTGAGTTTCATGTAGGTGATCGAGTACTCTTATATAATTCGCGTTTAAAGTGGTTTCGAGGTAAGCTTAAATCAAGATGGGCGAGTCCATATGGAGTAACAAAAATCTATAAGTCGGGGTCAGTAGAATTAATCGATGGATACCACGACTTTTATAGCCAATGGCCACAGAGTGAAGTTATTTGTAAAAGAAGAAGGATATACTCTCTAAGAGAGGTTATGTACCTAAGCGACCCTCCAACAGATTAAAAGAAGCGTTTTGCTATCGACCCACAAAGCGAGCTGATTCAGTACACTCTTTCTTATTTTTCGTTTAAAATACATTTTAGATAGTTTAGTCTTTTACCGGATAGACATAAAAGAATGGAATGTCTTTTATAAATAGAATAGAAGTTTTTATTTTACTTTTAAAATTAGGCTTAGATAAAGATGTTGTCTTTAAAATAGAAACCTTAGTTTTTAATTTGAATAAAGAAGCGATAAGTGAAATCGAGAAAGAGATCTTTGTAATGGAAAATCGAGAAGTGCTATAAAGAGAAGGGCAATATTCCTACTAACGTGTAGAATGTGGAAAGAGCGAGCACAATGGAAAATGTTCGGAAAGCACAACCAAATCCAGGATGAATGTTTGAATGTAATTAAGATGTGAGCGACTAGGTGGTTATCCGAAAATCGACGGACAACAAAGAGAAATTCAAACGCATCATTCCTAGGAATTAGGTTGATGGACCGCTATTATAGAAATCTCAAAGATTTAAGAATGATAGGAGTAAAATTAGATTGAATTTTCAAAAATTTTATAAAAAAATTTATGATAAACTTATTTTATATCATAATGGTTTATATGATATAATTAGAATTTATCATACCAAAAATATCGTAATAATTTATTTTATCATTAAATAATTTTGTGATTTTATAAAAATATTTTTATGATACAATTTAAATTACACACACACAAAAAAAAAAAAAAAAAAAAAAAAAGCAGTTTTAATAACCCGGCGTGAGGCCGGACTAGACCGCCTACGCGAGAATTAAATGAACTTAACCTACGGGTTCTCTCTTTTCTTCTTCTTCTTCTCCCAATTTTTTTCTGGCGCCCCCTCCCTTTCTCCCCACCTCTTTACCATAACCCACCTCTTTTCTTCTCTATTTTTATTATTTCAAATACCTCTCCTACCACAAACACAACAATTTAATACATTACACTCAAAGTTGGTGATTTTAGAGCATAAATACACAACTCCGGTAGTAACATTTTTTCCGGCCACCCACGTTTTTCTACATACCACACATTTTCAGGTAACCATTTAAAATAATTATTTATCAAGTTCATAATTTTAAGTATCAATTTTATCATTTTTGTTGATGTTTTTGTTTTGTTTTTATATTAATTTTTGTTATTTTCATTTGGTGTTGTTGTCGATACCACAATCGTAGATGGTTTGAGTCATCCTCTCGTAAAAGGGTTTTAAGAAAAGAAAATCGACTTACCACCACCAGTACTGTGCATGAGCCTAGGCCTCTTACACCAGAAGAAGAGGCTATATCCTTTAAAAGCACTGCCAGTCCTGCAGCCGTAGCCGCTTTTGATAGATATTTTTCAAAATGTCCAGTATTGCTAGAACGGGGTATAGATTTTCTTGCTTTAGGACTGGTGAAGAAAATTTTAAAGTAGAGGGTGGATGGAAATAGCCCATGAACGAGTTGACCACATCCAATGCCACTATGGTTGCTTTGAATTTTATTCATCATTTCGCCTATGAGCACAGTAGATGAAGGCCACTTTGACCTCTGTTTCTCTTAGAAATGCTACAATCCCTTTTTACTCAGTCGATCATTAATGCATTTTTGCCATTCACGAGGTTCCTGATGAGGAAGATTTCTATTATGTTTGGGGTTTGATCCAGCCTAGTGTTTTGCAAGCTAAGGCTTATGAAGCTCAACAAGCCTTCGACCCATCTGCGACTTGGATTGATAATAGGTTTTCATACGGGGGTTGTATTAAGGATGTCAGAGCTATCAAGATGTTTCTGGGCTATAATGTCAGTCCATCTACTCATGTCAGTGCTTTTGGTAGAGATGATGTCATTACTGCTTGGGCAATAGTTAAGGATGTTCCGGTCAATCTAGGAAAATTGATTTTCACTAAGGTTTGGGATTTTGCACATGCTCGTATTCCGTAAGGAAACATGCCATTTCCAAATCTAATTTCTGCATTGTGTCTGATGGCGAGAGTCCCACCTTACCTGCTTGTGAGGTGTTTCTGCGATACCCCAATCATAGGTCTAGACTTGCCCCATCCTGTTTGGTAAACTTGACTATAATGATCCTAACCGTCGGCGTCGCCACAAGAAAGCCCCTCGCATTTAAATCCCACCCTATTTGGATCCTCTTCAGGCAAGCTTTGCAGAGTCGTGGTTATCACCAATCTGACGCCATTCTTAGTGCAATTGATAGAAGTCAGGCTAATATGGTGTTAGGATTTTGACCGAGTCGAGCGGTGGGCAAATGATATTAGAGTTGGAATTAGAGGTCGTGAGCTTTTATGAGAGTCTAGACCACCTCGCATGAGCAAATGTCGATGATCCGCCTCGGATGCTGAGGCGGATCCCTATACCTACCACTTGGTTCGACCGATTCCTTCGCCTCCTACCTCTCAACCTTACACCGGGATACTTGGGTCGGTTTAGTATGTCGGGTGGTATGTTTCCGGTGTGTCACACCAAGCTACTTGAGATTTGGAGATTACGCCTGTTTCAAATCGCTACCGGTTTTGGATCACTTGGATTCGAGCTCGGTTACTATGTCCACCATGCGTTCGCAAGATCCATTCTACACCACGACTTCAACTTCCGACTTTGGAGCAGTTTCAACTCAATCCATGTCACAGCCGCCGCACGATTTGAATTTTGAAGACTTCGAATAAACTGGTTAAACTTTTATCATATGAAAACATTTGTACTTTGATGACTATTTCCTTTCATTATGTTGTTTTGGAACTAGAAATTTTAACGTTGACGTTTGGTTGATGCACTCGATGGTTAGTGCACTTTTAAATAATTTTCGAGTTCGTAATAATTTTATAAAATGTTGGTTGTGTTAGTAAGGTATTTTATAAAAAAATTTTGGGCAAAGAATGCACATTTTCGTCTCTGTCCGTGAATAGTGAAAACCGGCGTACGCCGGGTCCCTTCCGGTTTACGCCGGGTTATCACCGACCTGACAGCTAGAGAATAGGGTATTTATTCGATAGAAATTTAATAGATTCCGGCGTAGGCCGGAAGAAACCGGTCCTCGCCGGAAATTCTATTTATGTCACAGGAACAAATTTTTCCTCTTCTGCTCGAAATTCTATCTATAAATAGCACCATTTGCTATCTTAAAATGGCACCACTTTTCCCTTGCATCTCCTGTCTGATTAACGGTAGAAAATGTCCAATCATTCTTCTCCTTCAGTTAACAGTTACTCTCCCCTGTTGCACCCAAATGATGAAACACGGATATTCAACCTTTATTTTTTTCAATCCTAATGATTATCCGAACCAAACAAATTCAAGACCATTATCTAGCTAACTTCGATCAGTCCCCTATTTTACTTGAGAAAGGTCTTAACTTTGAAAAATGAACGGTGGGGATTTCTCCGTATTGAAGGAGGTGGATGGGATCGTTTTGTCCGTTACACCAAGAGGCAAGGTCAATGTCACTCTAGTTCGAGAATTTTATGCGGCTCTGTCGGACTCTGCTTTTACAGTAGAATCGGCACGCTTTGTGCGTGTCCGTGGTTGTATTGTACCATTCACTCCTTTTATCATCAATCAAGCTTTCCAAATACCTCACTGTCCAAACTACCCGAATAGTCATTATGAATCCCGGTGGAATTTGGACACGATTCATGGTGTTATTGATAAGTGTGCGAAGCTTTCCAAATTCTCTTTCCAAATTACAACCGTGATCATGTTGTCTCCACTTCACTCTGCTTCCTCATCTTGAACACGGAAACATTTTATAAATTCATGAGTTTTTCCAACTTTGGACTTTTCCGAGGTTTCCGATGATGAGATGTTGCTCTTGTATGCTATTACGATTGGAGCTATTATTGACCTGGGAGTCTGATCCACAAGACGGCCATCAACTTTGCTCTTGGTAGGCGAAATTTTAGTCACCCAATGCCATTGCATCTTTGATCTCTAAAATCAGATCCGTTTTCTTTGAGTTCCAGAGACTTTGCGCATCGGATGAGATCTTTCCTTCCCGCCAACCTCTTCTAGTGCTCGCTTCCCGGTGGATGTACCAAGTGGCTCATCTACACGGAGGAAGATTAGAGGGGTCATTCAATCTGTGTGCGATGGGAGGAGTTTAAGTGGTTTGTTTAGTTGCTAGAATAAGATGTTTTAAGTTTTTAAGTTTTTAAGTTCATTTTCAGTTGTTTTTTCCCTTAAATCCGTAAGTTTGTTTAATTATGTCTTTATATTTTGTGTAATATTAATATTTCCTTTAATAAAAATGTTATGCTTTTATGTAGTATTTTCCTTTCTAAACGAATAATTTATAAGAAAAACTTGTATCACCTTATTTAAAATAATTCCTTTTATTTTCTACCCAACTTTTCACTCGCTTATCATCGGAGACGATGACAGTTATTAGTGGGGAATGGAGTTAGGTTAGTAAATAAAATGAAGTTAATATATCAAATACTTATACACTTAGTTTAATTATCCTCAAGGAAATAAATGAAATAATACATAATTATTATAATAAAATGATATATTTAGATAGAAAAAATTTTAATTAAGTAAAGTAAGCTTGATATATTATTTCTATATTATTTATATCTATTCTAGATCTTAACAAGAAATTAAGTATGTATATCTAGATAAATAGTATGAAATATTTTTTTTTATGGAATTGAACAAAGAATTACTTATAATTATAATAAAATTTTAGAATAATTTTCATTTCAAGACAAGTATGAAATTGGAATCGGACTAGGAATGATGAGATTTTTGGCATTACTTTGATTAACTAGAGCTAAATAGCCTAGCCCTAACATAATTTCCAATTTTGTCCCCACCTCAGCCTTGTAGAGTGATCAAGACCTCACTCGAATTTAGCCATTATGATTAACTAGATAAAACCGACCCTTAACTTAAATTGGTCTACATTTCTTTGAAATCCCGCAAGTATAGTATGTGCTTATGGATAGCGGTGACGACATCGAAATTCAAAAGTGGTATAAGCTGAGATTGGAATAAATATTAATTGGAAGGCAATCTTGTATCAATTGTTGCTATTCTTGGAATAGTTAGGTACTAATATATTTGTTCTCACCTCATGACACTTGAAAGATAGTCGATTCTGGCAATGAGTTCGGATATGTTAGTATTCTAAAAAAAAAAAATAATAAAAAATAAAAAATGATTAAATCAGTGTCAGGATGTTACTAATCAAGATATTTTTGATCAAAAGTTGAAGGTGTAAAATGCGAATGCGACTTGCTTCTATCTCTTTCGATTTTCCTTTCTTATCCCTTCGATTAGCCAAACACCTGAACACGAGCGTTATAAGCCATTTTGCCAACTACTTGACTTAGTCCTTGATTCCGATAATTCAGATAGTGGCGATTTTAAAGTTATTCTAAATATTTTTATTTTTATTAAGTAATTCATGTAGAATTTCATTTTAGATAATATTTTATAACTAATTTATTGTGTTATACACACCTTTTATCTTCTTAAATAATCTTAGATAGATAAAATTAATATAATTAAAATATTGACGGTATACCTTACTAAATTAGGAATTTAGTCTAAATAAATTATATTGTTTTCATTATGAATATGTATTTATTATTTATCGCTTATTTTGCTCGAGGACGATCAAAAGCTAAGTGGGGAATAGTTGATATATGTTAAATTTATAACGAAATATTATCACATCTTATACATATTATTGATTAATCTTATCTAAAAATATTAAAAGATAGTAAAATAACATATAAAAATCTAATAAATACAAATAAATAACATAATACAAATTATAACTTTTGTTGTCAGATTTACCTGTGTTTTTGTCGTTTTTGTTGTTGTTATACAGGTATTATGTGATACAAAGTAGAAGAATCGGAATCAAATCATACAAAAATCATCAAGTGGCAGACAAACCCCGGCGCAGGCCGGAGAAAACCGGTCCACGCCGGATTATGTGATAATTACCCCATGTTACCCATGTGCGTCTGACACATGACACTCGAAATCGGGTACTCCGGCGCACGCGCCGGATCGGTTCAGCGCCGCGCCGGATCTGAAATCACACTTTATAAATACCTCATTTATGAGGTGAGAAAAAAAAAACGTACCAATATATATACCTCTATCATTATATATATTTCCTTATCTACTCTCTGTAAAAATATTATTTCATGAGGCATTCCGCTACATAAAAGTAGTAGTAGTAATGTTGTAATAGTTAGAATAATTATTGAAGATTGTTGAATTTATCATCATTTGACATTCGAGAGGGGCGAAGCCTCCTTTCAACAATTATAATTGGTAATATTCTCAACGTTATTATGTTTGTTTTTTTATACAATTTTATCTAATAGTAATAATGTATGTAGGCTAATTATACAACTAGCCAAGACATGTAATTGAAAAATGTTTCTCTTTTAGGGAAATGGATGATGACTATGTTAAAATATGATTAAAAATTGAATATGATGAATCTCTTTCTAGTTGAACTAATTGATAGTCCAGTATTGGCGTAATTAACTAGTATGGGGACGAACCATAACCTAATCATGAACCCGACCGAGAGCGTTAGGGTATGAAAAAGGGTAGAAAGACCGGAAGGTAAAATTGGCCGTTTGACAAACGGAACCCTCTTTCTTATCCGGGATAGAATATTTATACTTTCGAGAGATTATCATGTCAAATCATTAGGTTTAATTACGGTTTTACCAAGGAGGAGGCATAGAATGAATTCGTTGCACTCGTATGAGGGGAATTTGTTAGGTGAGGAGTATACCATTTCACATAATCAATAACACTTTAAACAAGAAGATTGGTCACATCCATTAAAACTAAAAGAGATCATAATTCAATAACATTGTCTTGGTTAGTTCTTATTAACTATCTATTATATTGGTATCTATATCTATACTAGGAAAAGAAACACGCCGTATACTGCACTCCCGTTGCCCCCGATTTGTAAATTTGCAAGGTAATGTAATATTTTTCAGCATAGTTCATATATGTAAAATTTAATGAAAATGTTAAGCATGAAGAATCGACAATTAAATGTATAAAGAAACCATCATATTTATCTTATACGCGTAGCATAACCTAAAGCGAAAACATGAAAAGGCGTACGGGAACATATTTTTTTATCTTACATCAAAAGGAGATTATGCTAATATTGCAATTTACAAAATAGCTTATAAGGATACTACATTATATGGTTCCATAGGCTCCGTAGACCAAATATAGGTTATATAAAATGCACATATTATTGTGCATTAATCAAACATGATCTCTTGACTAATGCCACACAATATTGTGCAAAAAGCAGAAGGAATTTAAGGTGTTCAGTGCTGTGAACAGGCCTTTACAAAATAACAACTTCAACTTGCACTATCAGTTCATCTTCTCTTTATTCCGGTTCTTTTTCACCGGCGTAGTTGCTTCCATGTCAAGGCCTGAAGAAGCATCCATTTGTTTTTCTGCAGGCTGTGTTGCAGGCTTGGTTGTTGCAGCAGCTGCGCCGATGAAGCACCGTCTTCGGGAAACAAAGTCCTTTTTAAACCTGTTACTTGAGTCTCGACTGCAGCATGTAGGAGGTCTTGGCTCACTTCAGCCAGCACTTTTTTGGTAGTTGGGGTGAAGAATTCACCGTGGTCGTCTTTCATTTTTGCCAATGAATAGTCGAGAGGCAATGACATCAAGTCCCAATGGTGAAGATTCAAAGATTATCCGAGATCCAAAGGAGACAAAACAACTATAACCACTTATGTTTGCTAGGAACAATAAAATTTAAGAATTTTAAGTTTAATGCCACCAGCAAACCCTAATACATGCATTTCTCAAACATGAAATGACATTTTTTTTTGTTGTAAAATTATACTTATTAATGGTTCTTACATGTATTAGTTTATTACTTATTCAATAGCCTCAAATACCCTTACTTGGTTCAAGTTTATTAAGCACAGCTGCTACAACAACCAAAAGTACTGCTACTGTCATTAGTCTATCAAATCTAATATCTTGCCTTTGTGTATAATAACAAAACAACAAATTAATAACAGCAACAGAATAAGGAATGACGTGACACCAGATTTTATGCCCGAAAAAGGGATGGGAGCTGCATGTAAAACCTAGTCATTCCATTCACATAACCAACATGAGTGTGTAGGGCAATCAAAATACAATATATGACTAAAGTGGATAAAGAACAACATCAGTTTGTAGGGAAATAAAAATACAAGAATGTACTATATGGCTATCTCTGAAATACAAGCCTGTAATGAAAACAGAAGCATGTAATCCAAATAAACATCACATTATATGACCATCACAATATAAGGCTATCTCTGACAGATGATGCAGGCACATGTAGGGAAAGAAATGTCCAGGTTTACACTCAAATTCAGATTTTAAGCATACAACTCAAACCCAAGCCAAAAGTATGTTAGCCACAAAGAAGAAGTAGAAAACAAGAATTAGCATGTGTGAACACATTTAGCCTTCAAAACTATAGTTAGAACAAGCAGATAAAAAACCAACTATATGCTCATTAAGCAACCGACCTACACTGAAATAGAGAAATAGAAAGCAAAACTGACCGGGAAAAACAAACTGATTAGAAACAGAATGCTTCTTAAAGGTATTGAAAACAGCAAGAGTTTAAAAACCAAACCGAAACAGGAAAACAAAACGCAATTTCGATCTACCCACACTCATAAACAAACAGCAGCCTCATGCAATATCTGCTAAGTGGTAGTAGTGAAAGACAGTGAAAAGTAGGCCTTTTTTTTCTTGTGCATAAACTTAGGAGGACATAGTAACATTTGGTTCCAATCAAACTTCCATTCAGTCACACTAAGACACAAAAACGCAGTAACAAGACCCGGGTCGGTAAATCATATAACTGAAATAGAGATTTTAATTCACAGAGGTCCCAGATAACACCGGAGTACGTGACATAATGCAGATGAACAAACCTGGAAAGCAGTAATTTGCGTTGCTCTTCGTTTCTTAAGGCTGAATCTCCAACCCTGTTAGTCACAAAGGAAAAGTAGGAAAATCAAAATTAAGATCTTTAATCAGCAGCAGAGAAAAGAAAGGAGAATTAGGGTTGCATAAATGTAAAGGAAACCGGAAATCACCTCCTTCCGTCTGCGTTTTGCGTAGGAACCCAATTCTTTCTCTGTGCTTTTAAAAGCATTAAGAAGACTAAAATCCAGAGCGAAATTAGAGTCCACAAATGCATCATTGTATTTTCTGACAGGAATAGGTGCAAACAGTGTATGTGAGGGTCGTTTCATCTTAGAGAAGGGAGGATTGGAAAGGATTTGGTAACGAGCAGGTAAGCTACCGGAGGGTAGGGAGAGGTGAGGGCGGAAGGGGGTTTGCACCGATATTCAGAGCCATGGAGAAGAGAATGGGTTAGTGGGAAGGGAGGAAAATCGTGATTATGCAGGCGTTGGAAAATGTGTGGGTAATACACGTTTACACCCTATGTGTCTATCAGCTACTACCAACTAATCTCTCATCTATCAATGTAAAGACTTTTGTGCTTCTAGGATTAGCTTATAGTGGGTAAATATAATTGATGAGATAACATATACGGGACACATTCAATAAAGTTATTACGTATTGCGAAAACACCGGAAAATACAATGTGTTACTATATACGTGTTTCTCAACCCAAAAAAAAGTTAAACACCGATAATCTAATAATACTATGGCTCCTTAAAAAATACTACGAACAATCATTATATAGTACATTAACAAAGAAACTAAAACCGGAAGCTAATACGGAAGCACAAATGACGGAAAGAAGAAAGCGCACATATCGGTATTACATTTAACGCCATAAATACTGATATAGCACATATAGTATTAATTAAAAAAAAATATTAAACATTATCCAAAAAGCACAATAAAACATGTCGTGATATAATTATACTATAAAACAAACATAGACGAGACACATTCAACAAAGTTACTACATAACACTAAAATACTGAAAAAATAATTAGGTTACCATATACGTGTTTATCTAACCCAATAAAGGTTAAACATCAGTAATCTAATAATACTATGTCTCCTAAAAAAAATAGAAAAACCGATCATTATAATACCTTAACAAAGAAACTAAGACGCGAAACAAATACGGAAACATAGTGACGTAAATAAGAAACACACATATCATCACAACATCTAACGCCATAAATACATCGATAACAAAGAAACTAAGACGAAACTAATACGGAAGCATAGTGAGCGTAAATAAGAAACACGCATATCATTACAACCGTAAATAGGAAAGGATGTGATGTAGGAAATATAATTCATGTGGGCCAAAAACCAAAAAATAAAACAGTAGTATGATTAGTATAATATTTTTTTCCTTTCTTTGCCAAATAGTAGATACAATTCTTATTATGGGTGAAGCAAAGGGAATCGTGTGAATGGGAGAAGGGGAGTAGAAGAGATTGACTTCAAACATCAATAAAAATATATAATATAATATATATAATAAAATATATTTTATATATATATTAAACAACACAACAAAGGGGAAAAAAAGAAAAGTAAGAACAGGAGAATGGAGAGGCTGCCACATCATCATTTACTCTACCTTCTTATTACATAGAGTAAGATAAATATCTACTTATTTATCATATGAATAACTCTAATTAAAAAGAATTGCGACTTAGATCAAGATAATAATAGCTAATTGGTGTTTAACCACATTTTGAATTACATTTTCATTTTCCCTGAGGGATACGATCTTGATTCACCAGACTAGACTACAATTCGACCCGGTACACTGCCAGTAAGATTGGACACCCAGTTTTAGCCGATCACACTCATAAGAGGCAAGATGCAGGACGTCTACGGGCTCTTATTACCAATGTCATGCAGGTCACCTTTGTTAGTTTTGCTCCATACAATACAGTTCATCCTCGACCTCAAGCAACAATTACTTTCTCTTCAATGAGCGTTTCGGACTTCACACAGTACTCCACGATAATAAATGCTCTAGTGATGGCTCTGAAAATTACGTTCTGTTATATTCTGAGCCATAATTGCCCCATAAAATTACGTTATGTTATTTGTAATTTGAACCTTTCGTTATCTAGCGTCTTGCTAGACTTTTATAAATAAAATTTCTTGCTGTTAAAAAAAAAAATTTGCCCCATAACATGATTCATTACATCAATACATGGTATACTCCATTGACCCCGAATTCAATGCATCATAGTTCACTCCCCCATAAGGGACAGTTATATAAAGGATCATCATCATCAATTACTAGGTACGCACATAGTACGCTTGCAATACATTCCCTCTTACTGTCTTAGTAGAAATTCCTTTATTCATAATGACTTGAGCGTTGGAGTTCCCTCCTAGAGGCAAGCACCGGGGACCCTTAACACTTTTGTATGTTTTGCACACCCACTTTCAAATCCACTCGAAAAAGTTATTTGGATCATCACTCAGAGGAGCATTTACCCGAATATCAACTCAACTGTAACCCAAACGATTTCAGGCATCGTCAAACATCATTCAATGTACAATATTTTTATGGAGTAAAGAGAAAAATATAACCTATATGTGTGATGAAAATATTATTTCAATCACCAACCATGATGTCTTCATTGCCAGAATAAGGCGTGCGTAATGCCAAATAGCTGAGATCAGTGGTAACATGATGTGTAGCCCCAATATCAAGAAGACACGGAAAAAATGATGGAAAACTTGTTTCCACCCTCGGTGTTTCCCCAAAAAAAATGTTTACTATGCTCAGTGTTTCCCCCATATTTTTTTTTATAGATTTTTGTCCAGAAGGACAAAATTATCAAAAAATGGGGATAGAAGGACACTGCAATTTAATCAGGACAAAAGTAACAATTATGAAGTAACAAATATGAAGTAACAAATGTGAAATAAAGTAAATATGAAGTAACAATTGTGAAACACAAAGTAACATTAACACGTGAAGTAACAATTTTAAAGTAACAATTGTGATTTTTGTCCTTTATAATCATTAAAATGTTAATTTTGTCCTTCCAGACCCATTTATTAATTTTTTTGTCCTTGTGGCTCCTTCCCCCTATAATAATAATTATGCTGAGTAGGACGATCAACATATTTTTTAGTCTATTTAATTTAAAAATTAGGCCTAAAACAAATTGTTAAGACTTCGGAAGAATCTATATCATTAAATAACGAAGAGATGGTGATAAAATTGTTAAGTGAAAAAGATATTTTTCCTTATCGAAAAACGCATAAATTTCTTCATATTGGTTTAGTGCAAATTGCATTCAAACCACTTACACTGGAAAATCTTCCAGAAAGTTTTATTGCTGCCTTAAGAGATGGTAGAAATTTAGATTGGAAGAAATCGTTAATGGGTATAATTCAGTCTAGTCGGCACATGGTCGATTTATTTTGACGATATCCTAATTTACGATTATCGTTATCCGATATTAACATTCTTGATTCATTAACAATGAATGTTAAAACGCATGGATATAATTATGCACCTGGATCGGAAATAATATGTATTTGTTATAGAATTTATTATAAGCCGTTACACACGTTAAGTCCTATGTGTAAAATAAAAGATAAATCTTTAAATGAGACAATTCTCATAGAAACGAATTTTAGCAAGTCAAATATTACGACTAGAAGATCAATTAAATGGGAGGAAATTCCTCTACCAGATAATTGGCAAATTGCCAATGCGGTACCAAAAACTCCTGTAATATGTCAGGATGTGACTAATATAGTCCAGAGTTCAGATGGAAATATTTCTATCATTATGAATTCACAATTGGAAAATATTCCAAGAAATATAATATCAAGATCAACATCTTCTAGATCTTATATTTCTCCGTTTGAACATTTTCAAATACCTATAGAACCCAATAGGGCTTCTACTTCTTCTACTTCTCAATTACGAGAAAATTATGTTAAAAATTTATCTTTAAATAAAAATAATATAGTCAGAGGAAAAGGTTTAGAAGATTCAGATATTACTGAATCAGAAATGGATGCTGATATTTAATGGATTTTACATCTAAAATAGATTTTAGTCCAGGGTCAATGGTTCGTAATAAAATTAAAAATGAATTTAAATTACCAAGATGTAAACCTTTTAGAGATTGGTTTTTTGATAATATATCAAAAGAAGATAGGGATTATTCTCAAGAAGAATTTTATAAATATCTTGAAATCGAGAATAAAATCATAACTTTTATTCCTTGGTTTATTTCTACATATTTCAAAGATTATTTATATATTCTTGAACGTGATTTTAAATTAGAAGGAGGCAAATTTATGAAAGGTATTTATCCTCCACAACAAGCATTCACTATTGAAAAGAATGGTAAAATATTAAATTTTAATGCATTTTCGAAATTAATTGAAAATGATTCTTTAACTTTTACACTTAAAGAATTAAATCAATTATTTATGAATCAGAATTACACTAATTTGTATCTTAATATTTTAGGAGAACAGATAAATGCTATTTCTGAAAGAACAGAAAGAATTTATTCTGTGATAAAAGAATTAGGATTAAATAAATCAATAAAAGAACATAATGCAGATATTGATAAAATTGTCACTGCATCTCATCTTCAACCTCCTCCGGATATAAAAGATTTTATTTTTAAACCTAAAGGAGAATTAGAAAGATTGATTGAAGAAAAATTTAAGGATTTAAAATTAAATACTTTAGATCAAGATTTATTTAATACAATTGGAACCAGTAGTCATAATAACACGGTTAATTTTGAATTAAATAGACTTAAAAAATATGCTGATCGTCCTACTCAGCATAATTATTATTATAGGAGGCCTTCCCCTATGGATACTCTTCATGAGGAACAAGAATACGTTATTAATAATAGCTATTCAGGGAAAAATATTTATGAGTGGAACCTTGATGGTTACGCTGATAAACAAATCTATAGTATGATACATAGAATGTTAATGTATAGTACTATATGTAAATCTTCAGGTAATACTGATAAAAGTGTTGCAAAAATGATAATTGCAGGATTCACTGGTCAATTAAAAGGTTGGTGGGATAATTATTTAAGTTTAACTGATAAAGATCATATCTTAAATACGGTTAAGCAAGAAAATAATAATTTTATTGAAAGTGTAGTTTATACTTTAGTAACTACAATCCTTGAACATTTCACAGGAAGGATTTCTGATAATTGTGAAAATATTCGTACTTTATTACAAAATCTGAGATGTAAAACATTGACAGATTTTCGTTGGTATAAAGATATGTTCTTAAATAGAGTAATGGAATTACCAGAAAGTAATAGTGCACATTGAAATCCAAATTTATTGATGGATTACCATATTTATTTGTTGAGAAAGTTAGGAAAAATTTAAGAAAAGATTTTCTTAATATTCCTTATGATAATTATACTTATGGAAAATTAATAGGTACAATTATTCAAGAAGGTTTAGCTCTTTGTAATGAAATAAAACTAAATCAACAAATTAAAAGACAGAATTTGTCTGAAAAATCACAATTAGGTAGATTTTGTGACCAATTTGGTATGGATATGCCATCTTCTTCGAAAAATTGAAAAAATCTTTTAAAGATAAAAAGAAAGAAAAATCTTCTAATTCTTTTTATAAAGGAAAAAAGAAAAAGAAATATTCAAAAAAGAAATTAGCTGAAAAAGAATTTAAGAAAGCTAATAAAAAAGATAAAACTTGTTTTAAATGTGGTAAGATTGGTCATTACGCTAATCGCTGTAAATTAAAAAAAGAAGATTAATAATTTACAGAATGAAGAGTTAAAATCAACTCTTTCGAATATACTTCTTAATTCAGAATCAGAATCAGATAAGTCTTTATCTGAAACTGAAGGTTCTTCTGATCATAATATATCAGAATTAATTAATGAATCGTTAAGTTCTTCTGATACTGATACATGTTGTAAATCATGTATACAAAATATTCAATGTATTAAACATGATAAAGAAGAAGGAGAAGAATTTTATAAAATTCTTTCACAATTTAAAGATTTAGAAATAAATGTATTAACAAATAACAATATTGTTGAATTTCTTAAATTAATTAAGAATCCTGAACTTCGTTCTCAATTAATTGATAATATTCAAGATGTCCCGTCATCTAGTATTGAAGGAGAAATAAAAAATTCTCAAGAACCTTATTCGATGAATAATGTTTTAAAAATGTTAAAAGACAGACAATCTGTTGAAAAACCGACTACAATGGTAGAACTTTTAAAAGAAATAACTTATTTAAAACATGAAATAACAAAGTTAAAAAATACAAATAAGAATTTAGAAGAGAGAATTTCACTTATTGAAGGTAAACAAAAAAATTCTCAGATAGAACCAAGTTCTAGTATACCAGATATTCAATCAATATTAGAACAAGATAATTTTTTAAATAACTTAAGTATTATCTTTTCTCAAAAATGGTATGTAAAAATTGATTTACTTATTAATAATTCTTATAAACAGGAATTGATTGCACTAATAGATAGTGGGGCAGATATGAATGTTATACAAGAAGGATTAATTCCTACAAAATATTTTGAAAAAACTACTATGACACTTAGTCATGCAGGTGGGGAAAAACTTGATATAAAGTTTAAACTTTCTAAAGCTTATATTTGTAAGAATAATACTTGTATTCCTACAAGCTTTTTATTAGTTAAAAACATGACTAGTCAAGTTATACTTGGAACTCCATTTATTGAAAATATTTATCCATTAACTCAAGTTAATAACAAAGGAATAATAGGTTCTTACGAAGGTAAAAAAATAAAATTTGATTTTATTACTAAACCAAGACCTAATATTCTTAATCAAATAAAAGATCTTATAGATCATAAGAATTTACATTTAAATTTTTTAAAACAAGAAGTTAATATATTTTCTATAGATGAGAAGCTTTCTAATCCAAAGGTTAAAGAAAAAATTAATAATTTATTTCATAAATTTTCGGTTGAAATATGTAGTGATCATCCAAATGCTTTTTGGGATAGGAAAAGACATATTGTTGAACTTCCTTATGAGGAAGATTTTGATGAAAAAAATATAACAACAAAAGCTAGACATTGTCAAATGAACTCAGAATATCTTGAGTTATGTAAAAAATAAATTGAATCTCTTTTACAAAAAGGTTTAATAAAACCCTCGAAATCTTCTTTTGTCTTGTCTTTGCTTTTATGTTAATAAACATAGTGAAATTGAACGAGGTGTTCTCGAATGGTTATAAATTATAAACCACTAAATAAAGTCTTAAAATGGATAAGATCTCCAATTCCTAATAAAAAGGATTTATTAGATAGACTTTATAATTCTATTATATTTTCTAAATTCGATTTAAAATCAAGATATTGGCAAATTCAGATATCTGAAAGAGACCAATATAAAACAGCTTTTAATGTTCCTTTTGGACATTACGAATGGAGAGTAATGCCTTTTGGATTAAAAAATGCTCCATCATAATTTCAGAAAATAATGAATGATATATTTATTCCATATAGTGAATTTATAATAGTTTATATTGATGATATATTGGTATTTTCAAAAACTATTGAAAATCATTTTAAACATTTAGAAATTTTAGAAAATTAATCATACAAAATGGTTTGGTAATATCTAAACCTAAGATGTCTTTATTTCAATCTAAAATAAGATTTTTAGGACATAATATTGAAAAATGGAGTATTATTCCTATACAGAGAAGTATTGAATTTGCTTCAAAATTTCCAAATATTATTTTGGATAAAACGCAATTACAAAGATTCTTAGGCAGTCTTAATTATGTTTCTGCTTATTATAAAGATTTAGCAAAAGATGCTGCTATTTTATATGATAGATTAAAAAAAGAACCAAAACCTTGGTGTGATCAGCATACTAATGCTGTTAAAATTATTAAAAAGAAGGTAGCTCTTCCTTGTTTGATGTTAGCTAATCCTTTATGGGATAAAATAATTGAAACAGATGCTTCTGATATTGGTTTTAGAGGAATTCTAAAACAAATTTGTCCCATTACAAAACAAGCTTATCTTGTTAGATTTCATTCAGGAAAATGGAATAAAAGTCAACAAAATTATTCTGCAGTAGCAAAAGAAATTTTAGCTATTGTTAAATGTGTTTTAAAATTTCAAGATGATTTGTATAATAAGAAATTTCTTATTTACACAGATTGCAAATCTGCAAAATTTATGTTTAATAAAGATTTTAAACATGATGTATCCAAACAAATGTTTGCAAGGTGGCAGGCACATTTAGCCCCTTTTGATTTTGATATTTTTCATATGAAAGGTGAAGATAATAGTCTCCCTGATTTCCTAACCCGTGAATATTTACAGGAATGACATCTCGTGGAAGAGGAGGAATTTTATTCCTATCGAGGACGAGGAAATATCCTTGTTCAACATGGAAACAGAACATTGGTTTGAAAAATATTTACGGATCTTCACATAGTCGAATAATAATTCGATGACAAATTATACCAAGAATTCTTGGAATATAAAAATATGAAAAAGGTAAAGGTAAAATTATGAGGAAATACCTCATATGCAAACATAGTTATTGCGAAAGAAGAAGATATAACTTCTTATCAAGATAATGAAGAACAAGGATTTATAATCTTAATAGAATATGATGACTTGAAAAGAGGCATGACCCATGGTCATTGATGGAAAAATATTTGGATAATAATACATATCCGGCAACTGCATATAAGCAGCGATCATATTATGAAAATTTATTGAAAAATTCTGATTGTGAAATTACTCACTTTATGGCTAATGATCAGAAAGAATATACTTTCAGCAAAATTATTATAAAAAGGATATATCTGCCAAATGAATGGGGATTATTTTTATTTAAAGAAAAAGAATATCTTTTTCAAGAGAAAAATATTTCTATAAAATATAATTATTGGGATTATATCCAAGCGTTTACAAATGTATTTCTATATGAAAACAGAAAACAAAAACATACTTGGTTTATCAAAGTATGCCCAGAAGTATATAAACATCTGGAATATATACCGAATTGGTTTCAACAATGGTGGTCAATTCATGGACCTTCTATTAAAATTCTTCCAGAAGAATTTAGAGAATTATATTCTCAATGGGTGGATATTGCACCAAAAATATCTAAATTAAGTAGTCAGGGGAATTTAATAAATTGCTCTGGTTCTCTACATTTCTTTTTCGATTCCATGGATATTAAAATGGACACCAGTTGTAGACATAACTACAGAGAATTTACCCTGTATTAAGAGAAAATATCTCTCAAAATTTTGGACAAAATTGTCAAAGAAAGATCCTCAGACAGGACAGATATTTGGTGAAGAACTTTTCCAAGAAATTAAAATGAAGATTCGTCATTTAGAAGAATTTGAAGACGATATATTGGACACAAGCCATGCTCAAAGTCCATTCCAGAATATTTCGGGAAAATTAAAAGTGAAAGGAATTACTAATAAGAAAGAATTATTGAAATGTTATATGTCAGAAATTAAAAAGGACATATTAAAAAATTTTGGTCATAAATTAGATGATGCTAAATCAGATGTTTCAATGGACTCTTCTACACATTTAGCAGGAGAATCACAGGATCCAGATGAAGAAATAAGTGATCTTCATCACTTTATGAAACACCTTGAAGAAATTGAAGACAATTGAGATATTGAAATTTGTAATAATTATGTCGGCTAGTACTATTTATTAATAGTAAATTTTGTCGGCTAAAACTATTCATGAACAGTAAAATTACTATTCATGAACAGTAATAAACAGTAATTGTCGGCCAGATTACTATTCATGAACATTAAAATTACTATTCATGAACAGTAAATTTCTACTTTTTACTGTTTGGCACTGTAAGCCATTTTGTAAAGTTTTTTTGTCGTTTTCTGCGAGGTTTTCTTATATATAGGTTAGTTTCAGGAACGATAATTTCACGCTTGAATTATCGCCCCTTCTCCTTTACTCTCCCTTTCTTCTCTTCATCTTGTAATATTTCTAAATAAATTATACTTCTGTTGAAGACAACTTAAGTTTGTAAGTTTATTTTATTTTATGTATTGTATTTTAATTTTTATTTTATTAAGTATAGCCTAATGATAGGCTAAGAAATTATGTGTTAAAATATAATAAGAAGATGAGTTTTGAATACAGTATGGTCTTGGAATTAAATTAGGATGTATACATGTATGTTAAAGAGTTGAGATGAACTCTGGCTTCAATTGTATAACAATGTTTTAATCAATTCTGGCATGAATAAAACTTTATCCTGTTGTAGTCGTTTATACCCGTCTTAGCCCAGGTGTGGCGTTTTAGGGTTTTGGCTTTTACAATGGATTTAAAGTATATTATTTATCGACGGAATCGATTAAGTAAAATTTCCATTTTGTTATATGATTTTACGACGGATTTCCTATATCTTGTAAACATGCCCGTTGTAACATTATTCATGTATACCTTATCCCTTATCCTACACTTTGAATAAAGAATATGTTACACACACAAAAAACATGCGTGCATCTTCAAATAAAAAAAAAAACATGCGTGGTATAAGATAAATATGCTTCTCATATAAAAGATAAAAGCGTGTGGAATACCATCATTATCTTTTTGATAACCTGCATGCTATTAATTATAATAAAGAATATTTTACACACAAAAAAAAAACATGCGTGCATCTTCAAACCAAAAAAATAATAAAAATGCGTGGTATATATTTAACATATGGCATGATAAATTTTAATTTAATAAAGAAAAAATATGCTTCTAATATAAGATAAATATGTATTCTAGCAAATAAGCAAGCACCATAATTTGCTTGAAGAGGACGCAATGCTGGAGTGCTAGACCGAATGAGAAAAAGTTGTAAGAGATTGAACTTGGTAAGAATTGTATAATTTCTTTGAATGTCCTTGCACTTTGCACACTTGAAATACCCAAGTAGGGTTTTTTAGGGCGAAAACTCGAGCGTACCGCACGGGAGAAAGTATTTTGTGCATGTTTCCAAGAATTGTGAATAGTAAGACGCGGAACAGACCAGCAATGAGAAATGGATGTCATACGGCCGATTGGCCGAATGAGTTGTAGCGAGACTAGAAAAAAGCGACTGGTTGCATCTTAGACGGAAGCACCCATAATTAAGTAGCATTTGATGGAGCTCTTCAAATCAATAAGGGTGTCACTTGCTTGAACAACCCTAGCCAACTCTTTATATTCATCTCTCGAATTGTCCGAAATAAGTTTCACAAGATCATTTGGATCTGTGGACTAATTCTCAGCTTTATTTGAGATTGTTTGGGTACCTTTTTGCATAGAATTGATGTAATGTTTAATTTGTTTGATTTGGCCAAGAGAGGGCTTTGCATATGTATCATATAAAGTAGTCCATGTCTCGGGAGAAGTCTTTGCGTGAGTGATAAATGAAATGATATCTTGATAAAGAGAAAAATAAGAGCGGTTAAGATGAGTTGATCATGTTTAATCCAAATGTAGTATGACGGATAAGATCGAGGACAAAGAGTAATTCAAGGTTGCATAATCCACCCGTTAAATAGGAACACATCTATTATGCATGAAGATATGTTGGATTGGTATGCATAGTTTTGACAACTTCATCTCTAAAAGTAATCGAATGGTTGTTATAATGACTAAAATATAGGTCTAATCATTTACTGATCTACAATAAATTCTATGGTTTTACTGTTCTTCCTATCATATTAATTAAATTGATTCTTAGACTAATCCATCAAATGTTTAAAATATACCGATCATTATCTCAAATGTTACTAAGTTTAAAAAGTTTTACTTTACAATTGCTAAATTATATTAATAGCTCATATATAATAAACATATAAAATTATATGTACATGAATATGTTCTCATTATATATTAAATACACAGATTTGTAATTTCAAAATGTGTATTATCCTTAAAAGTGTGATAAATGTATTGAGAGCATACATTATAAATTCAAAATCAAAATACTAACCAAAAAGACATAAGATCATTTTTGTATAATAATAATTGATAATAACATATTTATATTTTGTGAAATTTTAATTTTTTATTTAAATTTAAATGTTTCATTTCACTAAAACATATGCGGGTGCACGTGCATTTTACTAGTCCTGTTAAAACAGGTTATATGTTGGATGAACTCCTAAACATTCACGATGATATGGAAGTGGAGCAAATAGTTTTCTATTCTATGCAGAGGTGTCCCTGAGGGCAGGCCAATTAGGCCACGGCCTAGGCCCCCCTTAAGATCCACATTTTTAGGTGGCGATGTTCAGAAATCGTCCGGGTGAAAGTACGATTAATTGGATCTTTTGAAGAATAACCCAACCGGTGAATTGGTGGCGTTTTGTGATGATTTGTGGCTGTGTCAATGGTGACTGCCTATGTATCCAGAAAATATAGGATCAAGCCAATAGCGTAGTTTTGGATGAAAGGACAAAAAGGTCGTTTATATAGGTGTTCCACGTGAGAGGAGTTAATTTATGGATTCTTGATTTCATGATCTATGATTGAAAGAACACCACTACGATGCTGTCGTGGAGCAGTTATGGCTTAACTAAAATCATGAAACATAATAAATCGTGGGATCAACAAGAACGTGTATCAATTTGACTCTAACATTTCTAACATCATTTAACGATCAATATTTTTAGGCGGTTTCTATCTGCATCACATATTTTCTATTGACACCCTTTAATTTATTATTTTTAGTTTACTTCACCACTACCACCAAATTGCTTTCGGCACCACGATACGGCCGTTAGAGCCACTGACGTTTTCTTTTGCAATCAATGTCCGTGGGACTGACGTTTTTCACCAATGATATATTTATAACTATAATATCAGTGTCACTGACATTGGTATTGAAAACCAACGTCAGTGCCAGTGACGCCCGTACCGAAAAAAAGGTCAGTGATACAGACGTTATGTTGCACATAAAAAATAAAAATATTGTGCTTGTGCCAACAGTAATTTTTTGATTGCCTGAAATAGGTGTCAACAGAAGTAGAAACGTGGTGCCAATAGAAGCCGCGTATTTTTATACCATCACATAATCTAAAACAGAGTATTGTACTAGGATTTACCCAGGTATTTTCCCTTTCCAATATCCGATTTTTTTTTCACATTGTGTGCACATCAAGAAATCTCTAATACTATCAAGAAATATTATTCAACTATACAATTAATGATCACCACATTAATAATCTATTTTACACACAAAAAAACAGTTATAATTATAAATGGATCCAAATCATTCATCTTGCCTACTGCGTGCGGCGGACGCAGGATCTCGGGTAAAGGGGGGCAATAACATTTTTAAAGACAAAAAAGAAAAAATTAAGGGGGGGGGGGGGGGGGGAACTATATGTAGCGTACAAATTTTAGTGTGTTTTTTTTGGATTAAGGGGGAGCAGTTGCCCCCCCTTGGCTGTATGTAGATCCTCCACTGCCTACGTATATGTGGAGAAAGATCTTTCAGGTTGAAGATCCTTCTCGATCCAATTGTTCATCCATTGCAATTACCAGTTGTTTTCGACGATCAAAAGATGCATGCAGGACATTACGCAGATAGAAGTATTCAAGGTAAGCACTTCTCCAAAACCGAAGGTCTCAGATTCGGTGATAGCATCAACTCATGATAAGTACCTCCAGGCTTGAAATGACTCGCCGTCAGACGCAATCCATTCACCCAAATCTAATTCCTGCGCAGTTTCAAAACTTAAGCTTTGGGAATTCGTGTCTTCCATGTCCCACTTAAGCCCGAAAAAAGGCATCATCTAGTAGCCCGGTTCGCCATTAGACAAGGCATTTCTTTGCTCACACCGATGGCATTTTATAGTATACCAACTTTGACCGGCAGAGTACCGAATCGGTTGTAGTATAAAATCAAGAGCAAGGTCGTAATCCCACAGGAAATCTAGTTAAATACCAAAGCTAGTGTCATCTCTAGTTTAGATCAACAAGATTTTTAAGAAAGTTATTAAAATTTTTAATGTGCTATGTTTACAATGACTAATTTAAAACAGGAGTTTTAATGGATTAAAAGCGATAGCCGAGCTAACACCCAATCAACTATTTACCAAACCCTAGCTATGTCCGGCGGTATTCTTGATTCACCTAAACATCTTGATGCCATTTGAAGGGTGTCGTTTTCTATTTCCCAGAATAGACATTGTTTCAATAATCTACCCTCCTATGTTAGGTTCAACAGTCAGCGCTGACCAGATTTAACTGACCTAACACGGTCTATGGTCAATGAAACGCTCGACGAGTCAATATAAACCTCACACACGAAACCGAATCTGAACAACTCAGTCGGTTTTACAGGGTGATCCTAGAACCCCTTTTCCCGATTCCTCTCGCAAAATACATATGTAAAGAAGACACGTGTGATAAGATTATCAAATGGCCAATTTAACAAACGTGGTTAAGCATAAGTTCTAAGACTACAAACACATCAAGAATGATCAATTCAAACATCAAGAATAACACATGAACAAGCTAGGATCCAGTTTCGATGATTATCGCATAACTCGGCTATAAGACGATTAGCTACTAAAATTAACTATCAAAATACAAGATTCCATCATAAGACAAGAACAATCAAACAAAAGATAAAGATTAGAAATACATACAAGAGCTGAAAACCGATAGAAATCTGAAAACGAGAAAACTGAATATATAACTATGAAATCCAAGATGATCCAAGTGTTTGTTACAAAAGATTATGCTAAGAAAGCTTCAAAATCTAATCTATGGTGTTTTTGGAAGAGAAAATCGTCAGAAAATGCTATGGAAAGTGATGGATTTTGATCCTCCATTCAACATTGAGCTTTTATAGTGTTGGATAAAACAGAGAGCTAGGCGTACGCCTATGGAATGCCAGGCGCACGCCTGGCAAATATCTCAAAATATCCCAGTTGCAGAGCACTTGCTAGGCGTGCGCCTGGCTTCTGAGGAACATGGAGAAACATGGACTGAAACTTTGACAGATTTTCCCTCACCAGGCGTGCGCCTATGATATGCCAAGCGCACGCCTGGCAAGTTACACCCCTTACTTGAGCTTCCAAGCATCCCGAAGCTCCGTATCACATTTTCCGGGTATTCTCAAACACCTAGTTCCTGAAAAACATCAAAACAGGCATGCGCCTATGATATACCAAACGTAACCCCTACGGGACACTAGGGTAACCGAGAATAAAGGAAAAATGCCAAAAAGACCGAGATATCCGGATAACACATCCGACTCTCTGGAAAAACAAAATGGTGTATAAAGCCTCAAAACCTAGCCAAATACTCCCGGAATTGTATAAAACGAGTCATTACGGGATACAAAATCAGAAGAAAAACAGAGTCGAGTTGACTCTCATCAACTACCCCCTACTTAGCGTTTGCTCGCCCCGAGCAAGACCGAGTGTTCCAAACAGAAACAGAATCAACATTGTCACTGTATGACGAGCCCCCGTATCAAATAAATAATTCAAGTGTAAAGACACGAATACATAAAACATTGGTTCTACCTTGTGTTGAATAATGAAGGTGCGTGTGTGAAAATAGCTTGTTCGAAATTAATTACCGACAACCGGTTCGGTTTATAGACGCGTACGTGCCAGGGTTACACCATAGGCTTATATTTTGTAAAAATCTCCATTAATCGAGGTCTAGCATTGTCTGGTACGTTTGAGCAGGACTTGCAAGGTTATATTGTTAAGCTAAGGTTCGGGTTACAAAAGGACATTTACGAGAAAATAGAAAAAAGAAGGTGCAAAAGAGTTTTAACCTAGACATAAATACAAAACTCGGCTATCACTTCGTCTTCAAATTTTCCGACTTTTACAACTGCTGAATCCAAACCCTAACTTCAACTTTTTTTTTCTTTTCTTCTATTCAACAAAACTATAGTACCATAGCCCACTTTTGGACTTAAAACAATCTATAATTACATACACTCTGGTTTTTTTTTTTTCTCTTTTTTTTTAGAAAACTAATACAAAAACAAGAGTAGATACTATACATCCAAATTTTTATCGAAAGCCACAACCGGCACATTGTTACACTCCTCTTTCCAAACAACTTGTAACTTACGACACCAAAACATAATCCATGTCTCAATGATACCTCGCAACATCGTATAAGAAATGTGTGGAACTAAAAGCTCAAATTCAAGGTGATAAAGGATATGTAGATCGAAATAAAGCTCAGGGCATCGTTAATTACGGGTTAGTAACATGAAAGGCTAGTTCGGTGGCGGTCTGGCCACCCTACAAAGGCTGAGAGGGGTAACTGTGGATATATACATAAGGATGGCTTTTGGCTCTGATCGGGTCAAAATAAAAGCCAAAACTGTCATCCCGTACCTAACAACGACGACCTCTCTATTTCGCCTCGAAGTTACTAATATAAGATCTAGGTAACCGGGTCGTAACACAAATATAATCGGTCACTAGTCGAGTATTCAATGACGTTGAAGCTTATTACGTGAAGTTATTTCAATTTTCAACACACGATAGACACTACAAAGCTAAATGTATTCGAGTAGCTACACATGCCTCACTATATGATATGAAAACTCATGATACAATAGCCAACGTTAAAACTATAAAAATTTGAAAAAACTTGCCCAAAATTTCACAAAACGGGCGATAAAAACTAAGTCATGACTCGAAAGAAATAAAACCGGAAAATTGGGCTAACTAGCCTCCACCCCCTACCTAAAAACGAACACCGTCCTCGGTGTTTAAATAAATAAAAAGAGGGATGAAAGGCTTAGCTTAAACCCGGCTAACGGCGGAATTTCGGCATGTAGTGTCCCTAAAATGGACGTCCAGGGTACCTATATTGTTAATAACACATTCTACCAAACACAGGCAGATAGGGATGGGATACATATATACACATGACAGGGATGCTACAAACTGTCAAAAACGTGCATGGAGCATCACTCAAAAATTACCATACATCATGCAAAAATAGTACACATCGTGTAAGAATCCAAAAATATCTAAACATATTAAAAGGGGCCAAAAAGTGGCCTAGACCAAGTCAAAATAGGGCCAAATACGGCCTACCAAAAGTGGACAAAAGTATATACTTATGTGCAGAAATTAAAAACTGAACAAAATCAAACAGAAAAGAAACAAGTCTTTGCCCTCCGGGCGTACAAAACAAACTCCAAAGTAATCAAATAAAAATGCAAAAGTCACAAAGTGTGTTCTCCAAAATGAACTCATCCTAGCGTCATAAAAAAGTTGCAAAAATAATCTGAAAGCCTCAAAAGAAATGCTAGAAAAGGTCGGTCTTCTTGTCTTCAACTTACTCCTCATCTGTCTCGGAATCACGTCTCTCTGTCCCCTGCCCCTGTTGAGTGCCGATGTCATCATAAATAAAATCATCGGGGTCCATCTCTAAATTTGTGCCCAGTGTAGCCGCCAAACCAAAATCATCAAAACCACCTTAACTCGAGCTAGCACCGCCAACACCACCGCCAAAAACACCGCCACTCGAACCACCAACATCCCCAAATGCAGCCCCACTCGACTCACCCCCTTTGTTTGGTCCCCCACCCTCAAAAGGTTGGTCAAAGTCCCCAAAGCTCTGATGTGAAATGGGCGGGACAAAATCGTGGACAAAAGGAGGGTATTGATATGGCCTTTGGGAAACATTGGGAAGGTGTGAGGTAGTTATGTTATTCCGTTTTGCAACCTCATCACTGATGGTTCGTAATGACAACATTGCGAGGCGGTTGTCATTGAACCAATCCCGTTGGTCTTCGAGGGCTGCATAAGTGACTTGCTTTAGAACTGGCAGCCCTAGTTGGCTGGCAAGGTGGTTAAGGTTGGTGTTGTACTCCATGTCTCGTGAGAGTGGACTTTTCGACAATGGGTGGAAATTTCCTACGAATCAAAACATCCCCAGGAAAATTGTCTAACCCAAAGCAACCGCCATATCCGTGATCAAACGAGGAAAAATCATATTTGGAGGATGCTTCCCGATGTACGAGGATAGCTTATCCCTAATGATCTTCACCGCATCAACCGGGATATTGTGAAGGATGGCGTAGACAATTTTAAGAGTGTGTGAGCTTATCGTGGAGGATTGAGAAGTAGGATAGAGACGGTTAGTGACAAATTTGACAACTAACTTCTCGGGTGGATTCCACTCAGATGTATTAATTGCATGTCTAGGATTGGCGCAACTAGGGATCCACTCACAGTTGGGACAGATGGCTGTTCTCACCATTTCGAGGACATCAACCGGGGGTTGTTGTTGGGATATCATAGCAAAGAACTGGGTGTACTCATCATCAAAAGGTACATCCGGAAGCCGGAAGTGGCGAGCTATTCTCACAAGGCTAATGTTTAGTCTCTGCCCTCTCAACAGAATGTAATTGGCAGCCGCCCTTACAGCTTTAGCATTAGAGAAAAACTCCCTCACCATGACAGATTTATTGGTTCGGGCCTAACCATAACCAGATTCCTCCAACCTCAGTTTGCCATGTGAAGCCATAACGCTTCATTCACATCAGCCCTCGAAATCTCTCGCTCAATGAGTGCGGTTTTTTACCTAAACTTATTGTTAAAGTAGTCTAGGGCCTTATTATCGATAAAACGATTCGCCTCATCTCGACTACGTGGTTGTCTAGGTTGGTCGGCCCGCTGTTCTCCCGTAGGATCTTCCTCAGGCAACTCAACAAGTGCAATAGGCTCAGCTCACTAGTTGGTGCAGCCCCACCTCTCTTTCTACCACCACCACTACCACTACCTCTTCTACTACCGGACACATAGGGGTTCTTCCTTTTCGTGTTTGCACCAGTCATAATTCTACACAAAAACAACACCCAACACCCGAAATAACACAAAATTACTTACGATTGCCCGTAAAGATGAAAGGGAAAAAAAACTTGACCAAAGTTTCAAAATTTCGCCCCAAAGTTGCTTGAAATCGTGTGGGTTGGTGACTAGGAAGTTGAAAAGAAGAGAGGAGATGATTAGGAGTAATTTGGTGGAAAAAGATGGACTTTTGGTGGTTGTTTGTGATGATTTTTGGAAAAAAAAAAAGGGGAAGAAAAATGGGGAGGGGTGATGGCCAAAATAGTGACGGTCCAACTTTAATCGGCAGGGTACCGAGTCGGATGCACTATAGTAGCGAGCAAGGTCGTATCCCACGAGGAATCAATCAACTAACAAAGTTGTTTTTCAACTTAGTTTAGGTTAATCAAAGGTGGTTCATGTTCTAATTACACTAATGATGTGATAAAACTAACAATAATAAGGAAGAAGGCATAGCCAAACCATGATCCAATTGATTAGTTTCACCCTCTAATCGACTCATTGGGAATGGAAACTACCAACCAACCATCCTAATGCTTATATCGACTCGTTCATGGGTGCAAACTCCTAAGATAGTACTAGACGCCATGCAACAACCTAGTACCCTTTGCCCGGTTCAACAGTCCACCTTTAAGGATTTAACTGACCGAAACAAGATTAAGAACTAGAGCCGCTCGATTTACACCGACAAGCCTCGTTACCCAATTGATCTAAACAACTCAGTCAATTGTAAATAACGATCTTAAAACCCTTTTTCCCACACCCCTTCGCAACATACATTTATAAAAGCGGTGTGTGAGTTCATGAACTAGGTGTACAAGCTAATTCAAGCATTAAGAACAAGTTTTAAGACATGAATTCGTCAATATAACAACAATTAAACACTACCCATTCCCAATTTCATCAATTAGAGGGTGATTTCTTCAATCTTCACATAATTTGGCTATGAAAAGTTTAGCTACTTATCATAAAGCAAGAAATAACAATCAAAGAAAGGATTAAAGCCATTAATCAAGAGAAGAAATGAAATTAATTACCAAAAACGCAGATAAGTTGTGGTTACATCAATCTTCATCCAAACCCATTGTCACTTGGGGAAGAAGACCTCAAAACACCAACAAGAAAGAGGGAAATCTATGCTAAATTGTGTTTAATCTAAGAGAAAGAGTGAAAGAAGAGCTAATCTAAGGGAAAAAAAGAGATGAAAATCGGCCTAAGGGTGTCCTAATTAAGTCTAGGTATGAGTTCATATGAAATGGGGGTGAAAAATCTATTTAAAAACGCCCAAAAACATGCAGATAAAGCAGTTTTGGCGTGCCCCAAAGTCCTCGGCGCGCGCTGAAACTGTTCTGTGACTTTCTGTGGTCTCTGTTCTACTTTGGTGCGCGCCAAAGTCTTCAGCGCGCGCCAAAAATTCCTGGACTGATACACCTTCAGTAATCTGGAAATATATTTGTGTGTAGAGCTCCGATTTGAGTGATTCAAAGTGCGTTGGAAAGCTCATTCAATTATCTACAACTTTCATAAAGACCTCAAGTCCAGAAAATTCCTCCAACAATGCTCAAAGTGCAGATAAAGTGAATGTAAGGCGAAAACTTCAACTATTTTTGATCCGTTTCCATTCCCGGGCTTCAGTTATGCCACTCTAAGCCTCATGCCTTGTCTCTGGGGCTCATAAGTCACCTATTTCCTGCATTTCCATAGCACAATATACCGAGCATAATGCCGCAAGATAACTAGGGCTCGAAAAAGGTCAAAATACCGTAAAATGGTGAGGTTTTCCATCTATTTGACGGTTTGCCTCAAAGTGAGTGTGCAATGCATTTTGCCCAATAAATGGACTAAAACTACCCAATACAAGCCAAAAGTGTCATAAATGGGGGTTAAAACATGCACCGAAGCATAGTAAAGTTGACCCTCATCAAGGGGCGGCTGTTAGGTTATGGGTTGTGAAGAAGGAGGAAGGAGGAATGAAGAAAGAAAAACTATTTTTTTTCTTAAGGAGGCTAGGCGTGCGCCTAGCATAAAAAAATTGATTTTGCAAATTTCAAATCCCGGACTGAAACTTTGCACCCCAAACTGCCCCATAGGCGTGCGCCTAAGATATGTCAGGCGCACGCCTGGCATCAAAAATTGCTAGGGTGATCGAAAATAGACTTTTCGAGGTATTTCAACTTACGAGACTTCCCCGAAACTCCTAAAATTTAAATAAAAACATGGGTTGCCTCCCACATAGCGCTGTTGTTTAACGTCGTTAGCTTAACGTAATGATTTGATCGCAAGAAAGATGAAAATGGACTATACGAACGTCAACGGAATTTTATTCGTTGACGTAAAGCGAGGAAAATTTGGATTATTCGGGAATTAGCATCGAGACGAGAGAGTAATGACGAAAGGAGTCATCTACATGACTCACAATCCTCGGGACAAGGAGGAGGATCTTCCAAGTTCACGATCACGATATTGGCATCGAAGTAAGATTTCTCATATTTTTTTCAACCGAAGGGCGTTCGTCAAAAACGTCCCCTTGGTGTCATGAGTCACTTTGACAGCTCCAGGCGGAAAAACTTTTGAAACTCTGTAAGGCACCGTCCACCAAGACTTCAACTTACCCTGAAAGAAGTGAAAACGAGTGTTGTAAAGCAGGACCTCGTCTACCTCTTTGAACTCACGCTTCTTAATCTTCGAGTCGTGAAAAAGCTTAGTCTTTTCTTTATAATTACGAGCACACTCGTAAGATTGCAAAGGGAACTCATCGAGTTCAGCCAACTGTGCCAACCGTTTCTCACCTACGGCTGTCTCGTCGAAATTTAGGAACCGAGTCGCCCAATAGGATCGATGTTCCAACTCAACGGGCAAATGACAAGCTTTACCGAACACTAACTGGTACGGGGACATCCCTATCGGGGTCTTAAAAGCAGTCCGATGCGCCCAAACTGCGTCATCGAGCTTTTCAGCCCAATTCTTCCTACTCGAGTTCACTATTTTCTCAAGAATTTGTTTAATCCCTCGATTAGAAACCTCGACTTGCCCAGTCGTTTGGGGGTGATACGCGGTTCCTAACTTGTGTCGAACCCCGTATCTAGTTAGAAGCTTATTGAAAAGCCGATTTTGGAAGTGACTACCATTGTCACTGATCATCGCTCGAGGAACTCCGAACCTCGTGAAATGTGCTTTTTCAAGAAACGGATGACGACATTACGGTCGTTAGTAGGATAAGCCATTGCTTCGACCCACTTCGAGACACAATCAACCGCGACTAGAATGTGCTTGTTATTGTAGGAAGATGGGAATGGTCCTATAAAGTCGATTCCCCAAACATCGAAGATTTCACACTCGAGAATCGGTTGCATAGGCATTTCAAACCGTCTCGAGTTTCTCCCTGATCTTTGACACACATCACACATACTCACGTACTTGCGTGAATCACAGAAGATCAAGGGCCAATAAAAGCCACTCTGGAGAACCTTCAAAGATGTTCAGTGCCCGGAAAAATGGCCACCGGCTTCTTTGTCGTGACAAAATGGTAGAATGCTCGGTATCTCGCCATCATGAGCACATCTACGAATTATACCGTCAGAACATCTACGAAACAGATACGGGTCATCCCAATAGTAATACTTAAGATCACTGAGGAATTTCTTACGTTGTTGGTAGGTCAAGTCGGGCTCTAAATACTCAAGCGGAAGATAATTCACGAAAGAAGCATACCACGGGTTACCGTACTTCCCGGGAATCAGAGGGCTCTCTCTCATTTCCGGAATAGCCGTATCAATAGCAAACAGTTTTCATCCGGTAACTCGTCATCTATCTCTCTCTCTCTTGCAATAACATCAGGGGTCAATTGTAAGCGACTGGGTGGTCTGCAACCACATTCTCACAGCCATTACGGTCTTTAATCACAACATCGAACTCTTGGAGTACTATCGCTAGAAATTCCTTTTCAGTGGTTGCATAGTTTATTTGAGCCGGATTCAAAGTATGGCTTGCATAGTAGATAGGCTTAAACATCTTATCGCGTTTCTGGCCCAACACGGCCGCAACTGCCATATCACTAGAGTCGCACATGACTTCAAATTCCTGGCTCCAATCAGGTGCTATCAAAATTAGGGCAGTCACTAATAAGCGTTTAATGTCTAAGAAGGAATCTAAACAAGCATCATCAAAAACAAAGGGTACATCTTTCGAAAGTAAATGCGTAAGAGACTTAACACGTTTCGAGAAATCCGGTATAAACCATCTATAAAAATCTGCATGTCCTAGGAAACCTCTAAGCGTTTTCAAGTTTGTGGGAGGCGGTAATCGTTCAATAGCTTCTACTTTTGCTCGATCTACCTCAATACCCCTCATCGATATCTTATACCCTAGCACGATACCCTCTTCTACCATAAAGTGACATTTCTCCCAATTTAACACAAGGTTAGTGTCCTCACAACGTTGCAACACTTTGTCAAGATTATCTAAATAGTCATCAAAAGAATCACCAAAGACACTAAAATCATCCATGAATACTTCTAAAAACTTCTCAATCATATCAGAAAATATGGCAGTCATGCAACGTTGGAATGTTCGCCGGGGCATTACATAACCCAAACGGCATTCAGGTGTAAGCAAAAGTGCCATACGGACACGTAAAAGTGGTCTTTTCTTGGTCTTTAGGATCGATTAAAATCTGATAATATCCACTAAAGCCATCTAGAAAATAGTAGAATGCATGTCCACTCAAACGTTCCAACATTTGATCAATGAAAGGTAAAGGAAAGTGATCCTTACGTGTAGCATCATTTAGCTTTCAGTAGTCTATGCAAATACAGTATCCTGTGACCATTCGAGTTGGAATGAGCTCATTGCGTTCATTGGGTTGCACCGTCATTCCTCCTTTCTTCGGGACAACTTGTGTTGAGCTGACCCACTCACTATCACTTATAGCCTAAATGATACCCCATCTCAAGCATCTTGATCACATCCTTTTTTACGACCTCTTGCATATGAGGATTCAACCTCCTTTGGGGCTGCCTCACCGGTTTCATGCCCTCGTCAAAAATGATTTTATGCTTGCACAGCTCCGGGCTTATTCCCCGTATATCCACCATTTTCCACCCGAAAGCACACTTGTGACTTCTCAAAACACGTAATAGCTTTTCTTCCTGCAGATTTGTTAAGAGAGAAGAAATAAGTATCGAAAGCAAATCAGTTTCGAGAAAAGCGTACTTAAGGTGAGCCGGGAGTTCTTTCAACTCAAGGTTTCGGGGCGGATCTTCGATAGAAGGTTTTGCTTTTTCATCACTTAACTCAAGTTCCAGGAACTTGTGCCATTTCGTATCCAGAAAATCGGTGATTTCGAGCTCAACGGCGGCTTCTGCCAACTCTTCATTCTCGTCATCAATCGTACTCGACCTCACTAAACATTCCTCCATATAATCATCATCTTTATAGCCCTGTGTGTTAGAATTTTCAACAACAAGAGGCATAATAGTACCTATAAAGTTACATTCGTTCTCATCATATGGGTGCTTCATAGATTTGAAAACATTAATAGTAACGCTTTCCTCATCTACCCGTAACACAATCTCTCTTTTCTGGATGTCTATCATTGCCCTCCCAGTTGCTAAGAAGGGTCTTCCTAACAATAGGGGTGTCCGACTATCGCTTCCATTTCTAGAACCACAAAGTCCGCGGGAAAAACGAACTTGTCCACCCATACTAACACATCCTCGGCTACTCCTAACGGTTTTCTGTAAGACCTATCCGCCATTTGCAATGTCATAGCAGTTTTTGTAAGCTTACCTAAACCTAATTCCTCGTAAATATGGCGGGGCATCAAACTCACACTCGCACCTAGGTCACATATGACATTCGGGTATGTCTTAGAACCTATGGTACAATGTATTGAAATACTACCCGGGTCATTAAGTTTCTGAGGAAACTTATTCTGGAATACGGCGGAACAATTCTCATTTAAACACACAACTTCCACCATTTTCGCTTTGTTACATAATATCCCTTTCAGAAATTTTACACATGAAGGCATGTTTGCAATCGCATCAACAAATAGTATATTGATCTCGACTCTACATAAAATGTCGAGGAATCTATTCTGACTTTTCGACAAGACGGTCTTTTTAGGACCTCTCGGGGGATAGGTTAATGAATTAATGTCAACAATAGTAGGTGTAGAATTCATACCCTGTTTACCTTTGTCGCGTGCCTTGCTCAGTTGTGCCTGCTTGCTTGACTCGGCATCTTTCATCATAGGATTCTGAATCTCTACGACCTCATCACAGTCGTCATCACTGTCCACCGGCTCAATCTTCACCTTTACCAACTCAGAATTTACCCTGCCATCCTTATTCTCGTCATCATTTACCGGTGCTTTCTTCTTCTCATCTCGAGCTATCTCAACATCAACACCAACCTTTTTACCAATCTGAGTATAAATAGCATTAACCGGATTAGCTGGCCTAAGATTTCTCTCAATACCAAGATCATCATCCTCAACCACAGTTTCTTCAATCGACACTGCATTGACCCCTCTCGGATTCCTAACTGTATTACTCGGTAGGCCCCCAACTGGAACGATGTTTGACTTTTCCGCCATCTGGCCAATTTGATGCTCTATGTTTCGTATAGACGCTTGCATCGCAGTCTGACCATTTTTAACCTCTCGGAACTCTTTATAGTTGTCAGAAACTATCTTGCTCAATTGTTCAACGATCTGTTCAAGAGTCTTCGGTGGCTGTTGATTGACAGACCTAAACCTAACCTTGGAAACGGCGCCAGAAAGCTGACGGACATTACATAGGCTATACAGATCCTAACCGGCAGTGTACCGGGTCAAATTGTAGCTCTAGTCTGGTGAGTCAGGTCGTATTCCTCAGGGAAAACATGGTAATTCTTTTAAGTGGGGTTAAACACCAAGAAGCTATTATTAACTCGATCTAAGTCGCAGTTTTTACTTTTTCCTAGGTTAGATTATGTTAGTAGTTAGATTGTTAGTAAAGCAGTAAATAAATATATAAATATAAAAATAGATAATATATATATTTTTGGATCTAGCCAAGAATACGTTACTGAATCAATATATCTTTTTAGTTAATAAAGAAATGAGACAGATCTTCCTTTATTCAAGGTGTAAATTATATATGAATCGGTGTACTCCTAAGCTAGACAACTCCTCCTCACACGAGCGTATGAAATTGTCATATGTCAAATGTCATCACCCAAGGTCCACAACTTCCCGTGCTAATCTTAGTTAGTCGAACAGTTTTGTACAAATCTACCCCGGATAAAAGAGGTTATTCCGTTCGTCGACGGCCGATGTTATTCAAGAGGCTCGGTTGTCAAGCGGATCGATTTAACACAAACGGTGTAGTTTCAATTAAACTGTGATTTTAACATTATTAAGATCTCGAGTACAAATTTCGATAAGATTCATCTTTCCAGACAAATCTGCCCCGGGTAGGAAATCGGGTTCCGTTGTCACGCTTTCACTCGCCAATTTTACCCTCCGGTTTTCTATTTTTATCTCATATCCTAACTTCTCTGGTTCATCGTCAGGTTATATGTTGCGATTCATCTTGATTAATTACGCCAATCCGAATATATTATCAATACGTTGCAAAATAGAAAAAGATTCATTATAATTGGTTTTAATCATGATTACCGAGAGTCGATCATTCATTTTACCAAAAGATTAACTAATTGATTCATATCTTGGCTAGATATATTTTTAGTTTAACATAGTGATAGATATAAATAAACAACAAAAGTAATAACTTGATAAAATTACCCGTTAAGTGCAAATCAAAGCCGTATTCTCTGAAAATAACAACTTTCTCGGTAATTCTCTCGAGCATTACAACAATACTATTTTTATTTATAAAAACATATATACATACATAGACATATGTATATACTAGGCCCGAAAATAAAATAAAACGAGAAAAGAGATGAAGAACGGACATGAAGAAGAGGGAATGGAAGAAATGGGAGGAGGTGGAGAAGAGAGATCTTGGCCAAGAGTGGCCAAGATGGGGCAAGAAAGATGGAATGGAAATGGGGTATATATATATATATATATATATATATATATATATATATATATATATATATATATATATAGCACATGGGAGCCATCATCAAGCACATGGGAGGGAATATCCATCATTGCAAGTAACATGCACCACATGGGAGAATATAATCAAGTTGGGAAAATATCTCCACTTTTCCCCGCGTTTCTATAATGCGCGCTTATTGATAAAATAGCCATAACTTGAGTTGTAGACCTCCAATTGACGTGATTCAAAATGAGTTGGAAAGATCATTTGAATATCTACAAATTTTATGAAGAACTCTTCCCCAGAAAATGCCTCTAAGTTGGGTCAAATGTCTGTCGAAGATATTTTACGGTAGAAGCATTCAGGACAATTGATCCGTTTGAACTTGTTAGCTTATGGCACATTCTTCCATCCATCAAAATACATCTTCTTAGGCTCAAAACATGTCATTACGTGGAATCTTGGTCAATATATAATCCTGCAATGAACCACCAAAATACCAAACGTAAATCCGACACGACACTCGTTACTAAACCGGTACAAAACTAATAAAAACTTATAAAAATACGATAATTTATATAATAACTACTACTTATACATTTGAATAAAACTTAGTAATTTTGACTTGATTTGATACAATAATGCTCAAAATGGTATCAATATTGGGGTAAAATGTCATAATAATGATCATAAATTTATCTCTCATCACAACCCCTACTTAGCTTTTGGTCGCCCTCTCGAGCAAAACAAGCGATAAAACAAAATGAATGAGAGATAAATTCATGAAGATATAAGATATAAGGGACAACCAGATGATACAACCATTAGAATTACAACCAGGCGTTAACCTTAATATAAATGTATAACAGAGTGTGTGTGTGACAAGCCTTTTCAATTTCCACTATCCTCTCTTGAATAAATCAAGCAAAACACACAAATATCCATTCGAGACAATTTCTAATGACTTTCCTAGGTATAGGCAGGAACAGTTCCACACAAAGTTCTCCCGTGTACTTATTAGGATAATCCCTAAAGCATATCATTCAGTTTATACTGGGGATAGTCAGAAGATAGCTAAGTTTTCAACCACGCTTAAAATTTTTTATTTTTTTTTTTATTTTTTATTTTTTTTATTTTTTATTTTTTTTTCTTTTGATGAACTTAATTTCACATGTGTAGCATATGCCTTCATTCCCAGCAATAGGACGTTTTGTGATAACACCCTAGCTGGACTACTATCATCGAGCGAATGGGAGCTTTTAAACCTCATAGTGATATAGGACGTTTCGTGATAACGCCCTACTGCACTCAAATCATTGGTAGCTACAACCGACATATATATAGTTCATCTCTTTCTTTTTTTTTTTTTTTCATAAACTTAACTTATATCCTTTCTATCACATTCAAACCTTCAGATATTCACAATTACGTTCAAAAGTTAGGTACTAAGTTATCAAGTATTATCTAGAATAACCACTAGATACTTGAATGGATACAGCTTTAAAATTTTCGTTTCAATATCAAAGGCTTACGTGAAGGAATTCATGTTACACAAATATATTTGGAATTACAATGCACTTACGGTTCACATTGGTTATACACATCTAAATTGATCATTACATCTTCAAATCCATGAAATATATACCTTATACGATTTATTTTAATCAACTAAATAATGCCGAAAAAATCGAAAACTAAGAGATTTATTGATACAAAATAAACATTAATGCCATTGCTAGACCAACGACTCCACTCCCACTTTACGAACTTACATTGTCCTCAATGTAAAGTGAGTGTAAATAAGTTGTTGGGAAAGCAATGGTGCACTAAAACAAGTCAAAACAAATACTGGGATGATAAAATGGGTGGGTGGGTGGGTTAAAGTTATGACCGTTGTGTGTGCAAATAAAATAAAAGTATGTGGAGTGTGACAGTGTAATGCAAAAGGGTAGATAAACACACCACATAAACTTTTATTGATTTAAAACACACAATATTCCATAGTAGTTGAACTAATACATGTCACACATTATTTGAAATTTAAAATAGACTAGATCATGATATGAAATATGTGACAAAGTATTAACTCTGAGTCTTTTATACCTAGATCCTCAAGGGTTATTTCAAATCGTTCTAACAACCTAAGTCCAATAAAATGACGCATTTTAATTTTTCTCTTTTTTCTCCATCGGGATTTTCGGATAACCACCTAATCATTCCCTTTTTAATGACATTCAAATATTCATCCTGAGACTTGGTGAAACAAAATGAAAATCAAACCGAAGTATTACCAAAGTATCATCCAAAGTATGAGTAATTATTATATTTAACATTTTTATGGGCGCCTCCGGTAGCGCTTTTTTGGTTAACGTCGTTAAGCTCGACCAAAATGATAATGATTAACTAATATAATATACTAAACAAAACGGGATACTTCTAACAATTACTCACAAAAGCACGTAACAATTAAGCACATAATCCACTAAAAATAAATGCTTAAGGAGTAAAAAGGAAGGATAGTACCCGTCATTGACTACATTTACGCCTATAGCCAAACTTTACCGTGCTTCCGCTTTTAAGGCACTTGGTGGTGGGTCATCCTCACGCACCGCATCCTTCTTCAATACCGGTTTCCAACAGAGGTTAGACAATTCCCACCAATCCAAACGATTCTTGACCTTTTCCTTTGATTTTCGAGCTTTAGGTTTGCGAGCTTTCACATTATTGCTGAAGTCATCTTCTTCAATTACCTGCGTGTTAGTACAATCCACAAAAAAAAAAAAAAAAAAAAACACAAAGTGTACACACAAGAACAAGATTCTAGTGTAATGCATGGATATTTCAATGAATTGTAAGTGTTGAAGACAACGCTCTCATGATTAACTCCCAAACTTCTCCCTTACTAAAATCGTCAAGAAAACATACATACTTTTTATCCAACTTCATCTTTGTAATAGGGATAGAATGTATACCTTCTTTACCCTTGTCATTAGATGAATATGGTAAAGCTTCCTCGAATGACTGTGTTTCATCATTCTGTACCTTTTTCTTCAAAATATGCATTGGATATGGTGTTGCCTTATCTGGTTGAACCGAGGTGAATTTGGGTTGAGGCGGATAAGGTTCGGTTTGAATTGGCCCTTTCAAACTTGGTTCCTTCCAACCTGCTTCCAATTCTGATTATTTCTATTTTTATTTTATTTATTAATATTCCCTTGGGCATGATCAAGCCCTCGTTCAGGTGTTTCATCACTAGTTTCAGTCATTCTCGTATTTCGATTTGAAAATGATACTTGGTCGATTTCCTGATCGATATGACCGCGTTTACTCTCTACTCTTAATCGCCTTTAAGTAAGTGTTTAAATCAGGCCTATAAGGAGTGAGTGGGGCCTTACCACTACGGTCATCAACTATCGAAAAATAGAAAAATAACTTGAAATAGATAAAACTCGAATCATATGGTGTTTCATTACTGATTTCGGCCGTTTTCATAACTCGATTTGACAATTCTTGTGGAATAGAAAATATCGAATAGAAAATAACACGAAATCGATAAAAAAAACCACATTTTTTTCTCTCGGTAATTACCGAGTCCACTCGGTATTTACCGAGTGTATTTTTTTTTTTAATTGGTATCTTACCAATAGGTAGGTACCAACAAAAATAAACGAACCGCGTTTACTTTCTACTATCGAAAATAGAAAATAACTCGAAATTGGTAGAAGAAGAAAATTGGTAACTAAAAGAAGGTAGATACCAACGGAAAATAAAAAAGAAATGTGATAAGAAGAGTGTTGACTTATCCTCGAGAATTTTGAGCTAATACAAGTAGTAACCCTAGACACAAAAAAGAAATTAGCGACGTTTTCCCGGCAACGGCGCCAAAATACCGTGAGACCTAAACCTAACCTTGAAACGGGCGCCGTAAAGGCGACGGACATTACCTAGGCTATACAGATCCTAACCGGCAATGTGCGGGTCAAATTGTAGCTCTAGTCCGGTGAGTCAGTCGTATTCCTCGGGAAAACATGGTAATTCTTTTAAGTGGGGTTAAACACCAAGAAGCTATTATTAACTCGATCTAAGTCGCAGCTTTTACTTTTCCCTGGTTAGATTATGTTAGTAGTTAGATTGTTAGTAAAGCAAGAAATAAATATATAAATATAAAAAAAATAATATATATATTTTTGGATCTAGCCAAGAATACGTTACTGAATCAATATATCTTTTTAGTTAATAAAGAAATGAGACAGATCTTCCTTTATTCAAGGTGTAAATTATATATGAATCGGTGTACTCCTAAGCTAGACAACTCCTCCTCACACGAGCGTATGAAATTGTCATATGTCAAATGTCATCAGTCCAAGGTCCACAACTTCCCCGTGCTAATCTTAGTTAGTCTGAACAGGTACCGAGTACAAATCTACCCCGGATAAAAGAGGTTATTCCGTTCGTCAGACGGCCGATGTTATTCAAGAGGCTCCGGTTGTCAAGCGGATCGATTTAACACAAACGGTGTAGTTTCAATTAAACTGTGATTTTAACATTATTAAGATCTCGAGTACAAATTTCGATAAGATTCATCTTTCCATGACAAATCGCCCCGGTAGGAAATCGGGTTCCGTTGTCACGCTTTCACTCGGCCAATTTTACCCTCGGTTTTCTATTTTTTATCTCATATCCTAACTTCTCTCGGGTCGCTTCATCGTCAGTTATATGTTGCGATTCATCTTGATTAATTACGCTAATCCGAATATATTATCAATACGTTGCAAAATAGAAAAAGATTCATTATAATTGGTTTTAATCATGATTACCAGAGTCGATCATTCATTTTACCAAAAGATTAACTAATTCAGATTCATATCTTGGCTAGATATATTTTTAGTTTAACATAGTGATAGATATAAATAAACAACAAAAGTAATAACTTGATAAAATTACCCGTTAAGTGCAAATCAAAGCCGTATTCTCTGAAAATAACAACTTTCTCGGTAATTCTCTCGAGCATTACAACAATACTACTTTTATTTATAAAAACATATATACATACATAGACATATGTATATACGGGCCCGAAAATAAAATAAAACGAGAAAAGAGATGAAGAACGGACATGAAGAAGAGGGGAATGGAAGAAATGGGAGGAGGTGGAGAAGAGAGATCTTGGCCAAGAGTGGCCAAGATGGGGCAAGAAAGATGGAATGGAAATGGGGGAGTATATATAGGGAGAGATATACATATATATATATATATATATATATATATATATATATATATATATATATATATATATATATATATATAGCACATGGGAGCCATCATCAAGCACATGGGAGGGAATATCCATCATTGCAAGTAACATGCACCACATGGGAAAATATAATCAAGTTGGGAAAATATCTCCACTTTTCCCAAGCGTTTCTATAAGCGGCGCTTATTGATAAAATAGCCATAACTTGAGTTGTAGACCTCCAATTGACGTGATTCAAAATGCGTTGGAAAGCTCATTTGAATATCTACAACTTTTATGAAGAACTCTTCCCCAGAAAATGCTTCTAAGTTGGGTCAAATGTCTGTCGAAGATATTTTACGGTAGAAGCATTCAGGACAATTGATCCGTTTGAACTTGTTAGCTTATGGCACATTCTTCCATCCATAAAAATACATATTCTTAGGCTCAAAACATGTCATTACGTGGAATCTTGGTCAATATATAATCCTGCAATGAACCACCAAAATACCAAACGTAAATCCGACATTTACACTCCGGTTACTAAACCGGTACAAAAACTAATAAAAAACTTATAAAAATACGATAATTTATATAATAACTACTACTTATACATTTGAATAAAACTTAGTAATTTTGACTTGATTTGATACAATAATGCTCAAAATGGTATCAATATTGGGGTAAAATGTCATAATAATGATCATAAATTTATCTCTCATCATTGATTCTGATTATCTGTTCTCCCCGGAGAGTCTTCGGTGGTCGTTGATTCTGATTATCTGTTCTCCCCGGAGCATTCGGGTGTTGATAAGCATTCGGCCTTTGATTTCAGGAACCAACTTGTTGTTGATGTTGATAGTTTTGATTAGGAGGCCCGACTTGATTCGAATTCCGGTTCCAATTCTAATTTGGTTGCCATTGATTCGGTTGCCCTCTCCAATTCTGATTTTGAACATAGTTCACATCATACATAGGGGTAACCGGCATTGTATTCGGATCCACCGGTGGTGTCTCCCATGGATTCATAGCCATTTGGTTCACAAAAGCTTGATTCATTTGATCCGCAAACATTTGACTTAACTGTTCCGGATTCAACATCAGCTGAATAGGTGCTTCCCCGACACTCACTTGATTAATTTGAGCCTTCGGCAATAGCTGCTTCGGTGTTGCATCGGTGTTGGTACATTCCGAAGTTTTATGCATACCACCACATGATGAACACTTGTTCGCCGCTCGTTGGCCGAGATCACCTCACGTAAATGTTTCTCCAACATCGTCACTTTGTTGGATAACATGTTGTTCTCATCTTGCATTGACTGATCATAGCCACCGACTTTCACTTCTTTCTCAGAATTGCTCCCCTTTTTACGCTCTTTAAGTTTATTGGAGTTCCATTGTCCGTTATTCTCGGCTATCCTTTCAATCGTAGCCAACGCAACATCCAGCTCTAAACTTATAAGATGTCCTCCACTAGCAGAATTAAACGTTCTTCTGGACTCTTTATCCGCCCCTCGGTAAAATATATGCATTTGATTCCAAATTTCAAAACCGTGTTGCGGGCATTTCCTCAACATAGCCTTGTACCGGTCCCAAGCCTCGTGTAATTCTTCAGAAGCCCACTATTCAAATGTTGAGATGTCTGCCCTCGTGTCTAAGGTTCATCCCGGAGGGAAGTACTTTGAAAGAAAGGTTTTTGTCACCTCCTCCCAAGTATGCAATGAATCGTGAGGTAAAGATTCGTACCACTCAATAGCATGTTCCTTTAAAACATGTGGAAATAATATCAACCGAATTGCCTCCTCTGAAACACCGTTTCTCTTCACCGTCTTACACACTTGCATAAAGTGATTTAAGAATTTATTCGGATCCTCCTCAGGTTTCCCTCTAAACTGAGCGATCTCCTGTAGCAAATTCCAAACATGACCTTTGATTTCCATGCTGTTAGCCTAGATCGGTGGAATACGAATAGGAGCATGCCCTTCACCAACTGCAGGCGTAGCGTAATCCTTTAGTGTTCTACTAGGGGCTCTCACTATCCCTTGAATAATCGGGGGTCTGAATACCGGTGCTTGATAAGGTTGTGCATTCTAAGCAGCTTGTTGCACCGGAACTTGTATCGGTTGTGGAATTTGTACGTTAGGCTGTTGATAAGGATTATGATACTGCCCCATCATCGGATTCATCATGAGAATAGGATTGTACTGAGCAGCCATCGGATTGTACTGATTCATCATTGGGTTCATCTGAGCCATTTGCAACATCATTTGTTGATACTGTAGCATGACTTGGTTCGGATCAATCTAAGGTGCGGGTTGTTGAAGAAAAGCATTCGGATTCTGATTTTCCCCTTCAAACTGGGGTTGAGGTTGAACATTTGGAGGCGGAAGTTCCCTCTAATTCTGTTCTTGCCTCGGGAGTTGAATAGGTTCCCGAAGATGCAATCCAACTTCCCCCTCAAAAGAAAGACTTGAGTCACCATGCCGTTCGGTTGATTCAACTTCCTCAATATGATGCTCATGTTGTCCTCTCCCGGTTGGAGAGCCTTGACTACCAGTTGTAGTCATATCCGTAGCCATCGAAGATTCGATTTCCGGGTTGGATGATTCGGCTTGTTGAGCTGCTCGACGATCAATCATCCTATTTCTCAAAGCCAATTGTCGACAGAAGTAAAGTTCGATTTCCGGATTGTATTCAACCAATTCCTCATTGCTACTACGGGTCATACACTGCACAGAAAGAAACAACAACAAAGAATTAAAAGAACAACAGTATAATTCTGTAGGTTTAACCAACTTACAAGATATAAACTGGATTGCCCGGCAACGGCGCCAGAAAGCTTGATGGCCTTTTTATAATATACCAACTTTGACCGGCAGAGTACCAAATCTGTTGTAGTATAAAACTGGCGAGCAAGGTTGTAATCCCACAGGGAATCTAGTTAAGTACCAAAGCTAGTGTCATCTCTAGTTTAGATCAACAAGATTTTTAAGAAAGTTATTAAAAAATTTAACGTGCTATGTTGACAATGACTAATTTAAAATAGGAGTTTTAAACGATTAAAAGCGATAGCCGAGCTATGACCCAATCAATTACTTACCAAACCCTAGCTATGTCCCGGCGGTATTCTTGATTCACCTAAACATCTTGATGCCATTTGTAGGGTGTCATTTCCTATTTCCAAGAATAGACATTATTTCAATAATCTACGGTTCAACAGTCCGCTGACCTGATTTAACTGACCTAACACGGTCTATGGTCAATGAAACGCTCGACAAGTCGATATAAACCTCACACACGAAACCGAATCTGAACAACTCAGACGGTTTACAGGGTGATCCTAGAACCCCTTTTCCCGTTTCCTCTCGCAAAATACATATGTAAAGAAGACACGTGTGATACAATTATCAAATGGCCAATTTAACAAACGTGGTTAAGCATAAGTTCTAAGACTACAAACACATCAAGAATGATCAAATCAAACATCAAGAATAACACATGAACAAGCTAGGATCCAGTTTCGATGATTATCGCATAACTTGGCTATAAGACGATTAGCTACTCATATTAACTATCAAAATACAAGATTCCATCATAAGTCAAGAACAATCAAACAAAAGATAAAGATTAGAAATACCTGCAAGAGCTGAAAACCGATATAAATCCGAAAACGAGAAAACTGAATATATAACTATGAAATCCAAGATGATCCAAGTGTTTGTTACAAAAGATTATGCTAAGAAAGCTTCAAAATCTAATCTATGGTGTTTTTGGAAGAGAAAATCGCCAGAAAATGCTGTGGAAAGTGATAGATTTTGATCCTTTATTCAACATTGTGATGGGAGTCAACTTTACTGTACTTTGGTGTGCAGTTTAACCCCCGTTTATCACTTTATTGACATGTTTTGGGTAGTTCTAGACCTGTTTAAAAATAATATCGAGAGTTATACGCACGGGGAGTTAAACTGTCAAATCGATAGTAGACTCCGCCTTTTTAGCGATCTTTATCTCTTTTCCGAGCACTTTTGTCTTGCGGAATTACGCGTGGTGTTTGTACGTATATGTTATTGCAGGACTTAGGTGACTCGAGGACCCGGAAGGCGATGTTTTGGAATGAGAAACATGTTCGTGGCACGAACTTAGCATGAAAGTGGAGAAAAATCAAGTTTGGAGCGAAATCAAGGCAAACTGGCATTTGCTCTACCCAAACTGGCGTTTGTGGCAAGCTCAAGCTAAACTGGCGTTTGGCCAGTTCAAACGGGTGTTTACAGAAGTAGCAATTGATACCGAAAGTTAGATTTTCAGACGGCCGAGCATCCAAAACAACCCCAAACGCACGTTTGGATGGGCTCAGCCCGAATCAAGAAAGTTCATATAATTCAAACGGGCGTTCAACCAATCCAGACAGGAGTTTGCCGTCAAGGCATGATCTATGAACTAGCGTTTAGGAGGAGCCAAATGCTGGTTCACTGAAGAATAAACCCTAATCATCATCAGATTTCCAGGTAAACGAGCGTCAATCTTGGAGCAAACGCTCGTCAGGCACCGACAGCAGCAAATTTCAACCCTACACTATAAATACGCAGCTCATTCAGCACTTTTGCATATCTGGCCGACTTTAGACACTTCTAGGGCGATTTTGGTGCGGTTTTAGTGTAGGTTAATCATCTTTTGATCCTTTGATTCCATAGATAACATCCTTTGATTCTACATACATTCCATAGCTTAGATTTACGTTTCAAGTTCAAAGATTCGACTTTTTGGTAAATTATTTCTTCGTCTTTGTTTTGGACCAGATTTTCTTCAATTATATGGTAATGAATTTATTCTCTTTTATTATTTCTATCATGATTTCCATTCTTATTTCATTTACCAGTATAATCATGAGTATCTAGTTGCATGTGTAGTCGAATTATGTGAAAGCGAGCGAAAACCCTAAGGGGGAAATTGTGTAGTGCGTAATATCATGTTTAAACGATTAATCCATGTCCTAAAACTTATTATAACATGATTGAATTAGATTGATCACCTAGTTCACCGTCACACACATCAAACTTATAGATGCATTTTGCGGTGAGATGTGGGAAAAGGGGTTTTAGGATCGTTGCGTAGATTCGTCCTAGTTGTTAGGACCGTTTCCAATAAAGAGGTTTGTCATCGTTGCTCGAGCAACTCTAGAACTTAATAATGTTAGGATAATCAGTTTTCTAAAGGGAGAGTCGGTTGCTTCACATAGGGTGGTTAGATCGAGTTGTTCAGTCAAATCACTAGAATTAGGAGTTGGCACCCGTGGATAACGTTAAACTACTTAGGATAGGTAGGTCGGTTAAGACGCGCTCCCTGTCAAGTCCATCCTAAGGGGTAAAAGTAGCTCGTGGGGATCATAGTTCGGTGATAGCAAAATAACTAACTGCTAACTTCAACCGACAGAGTATCGGGTCAACAGTAGTATAGTGATAACAAGGTCGAATCCACAAGGAAAAGCGTTTAAGTACCAAAGTCGACGTAGAACTTAGTTCAGGTCAAGATTATGGTAGGGAGATATTACACTAGTGCAAAAGTAAATATTAACTAACGGTCGTAGTTCTAGTTATTAAAAGGTATAGCCGAGCCATGATCCAAATGATTAGTTTCAACCCCAAGGATAGACGAAACCGGGAATGTGCAAACGAACTCTCGCATTCAAACTCATGGGTGCAAACTCCTAATCCCGGTGCTAAGGTCCAACAACTCTCTCCTAACACCTTATGCCATGTTAACTACCCTTCCTTTAAGATTCACTAACAAGTCATGTTTTGCACTGTAGTCGCTTAAACGTAAAAACGAGTAACCTCACTTTTGGGCCCGGGCTTAACAACTAAGCCGGTCTCACGCCGTGATCTTAGAACCCTTTTCCCACACCACTCTCTCTGAACAACTCTCAAGAGTGATATATGTGATCTTTGACCTAGATAGCTAATCTAGTCCAAATCCATTATAACAAGTTTTAAGACGTGAAAAGTGCAAGATACAACAAAAAAAACGCTACACACCCCTTATTTCATCTTCCGAGGGTTGATTTCACCAAATTTCACATAATTCGGCTATGAAAAGTTTAGCTACCCATATAAACGGATTCTGTCAACATGTCATGGATTAAAATGGCGGGAAGTTTTACATAATAGCCTTCTGTCAATATGGCAGAATTCTATTAAAACCAAATTAAAACCGAAATCCAATCATTTGTCAGATTCTCCTATATATGGATACTACTACAGATACATATATATATATAACGAGAATGAAAGAAACAAGAAACAACAAGAAATAAATAGCTAGATATAGATATAACAATAATGAGAGAAAACAAAAACAAACTTACTATTATAACAGAGATATCTTCGATTACATCTAAAAAAACTTGATATTACAACGATTTCAGCAACACCGAACTTCCAATAATTTCCCGAGCATTACAACGATACTATTATTACTAAATTTATTTCGGCATAAGGCCTTATATACAGTCCTAAAACTAATGAAAATAAGAAGGATATATATATATATATATATATATATATATATATATATATATATATATATATATATATATATATATATATATATATATATATATATATATATATATATATATATCTGCTCTCTGAATGCTCTTTATATAGGCAAAGTTCCAGGGGCCGGACCAGTCCGGCCTAATCATGACATGCATCCCCCCTTAATTCCCAATTTACGGATAAAAATTTATATTTTGGAATAAAACTTTAAAAATTCATATCTTGAGTTCTGGATCTCCAAATGACATGATTCAAGAGGCATTGGAAAGCTCGTTGAAAAATCTACAACTTTCATGAAGGAATCTTCTTCAGAAAATGTCTTTTTGATGGGCCATTCGCTCGTCGAAGATATTTCTCGATTTCCACTAAATCGAATCGATTAGCCACTTGACCACTTGACTTAATGATACTTGAGTTGTAGAAGTCCGATTGACGTGATTCAAAATACGTTGGAAAGCTCTTTCAAAGATCTACAACTTTCATTAAGGACACTTCTTCAGAAAATGCCGTTTTAATGAGCCATTTGTTCGTCGAAGATATAATTCGTTAGTGGTACCACTAACCACTGAGCCACTTGACCACTTAAGTTAGTGGCACACTCTTATATCCCTAAAAATACCTCTTTTAGGCCTCAAAACGTGTCATTACTCGGGATTTTGGTCAACCTATAATTCTGCAATAAACCACCAAAATACCAAACGTAAATCCGACACGACACTCCGGTTACTAAACCGGTACAAATACTAATAAAAACACATAAAAACACGATATTTTATAAAATATTCATGACTTATATATTTTTATGAAATTTAGGAATTAAAGACTCGAAATGATACAAAAGTGCTCAAAATGATATCAGAAACGGGGTGAAAAGTTATAAAAATAACAGTGAATTTTTCCGTCATCATTCGGCTATACCTTTTAATAGCTAGAAGTAAAACCGGTAGTATAATCTTTATTTCTGCATTAGTATAATATCTTCCACTATTATTTTGACCTGAACTAAGTTCTACGTCAGCTTTGGTACTTAGACATTACTCCCTGTGGATTCGACCTTGTGACCACTATACTTCCGTTGACCCGATACTCTGTCGGTGAAAGTTAGCGGTTAAGTATTTTGCTATCTAGAATTTTGGCGCCGTTTCCGGGGAGTAACGCCTAATATCTTTTAATTTGAATGAAAGCTTAGGCTGAGGTCGTTTTAATTTCGTTTTCTGGTTGTTTCTTGTTTTACAGTGAATGACCCGAAGTTCAAAAGAACCTCTTATCGATCCGATTGAAGAGATTGAAGCTTTTGCACGCTACGAAAATGATCCAACGCCGAGGAGAGATCCCGATTGCTAGTCTCAACCCTCTGCTTGAAGAAGAATGAGTAGTGGAAAGCTCATCTCAGATTCTTCTTCAAGAAATGAATGATATAACGACTCATAGAGATGGCAAAGACCCTTCAATGAACATAATGCACAAGGCGGACCACTTCAACACTACTGGTGGTAATGCAACACTGCCATTGCAAACTCCACTGAGAGATCCTCGTGTAATGCAGATGGGAGACGATGCATGTTCTTACAAAGAATTGATCACCATGCAATTTAATCGAGAGAACATGGATTGGACAGAACAGGGGAAGACAGAATGCCAAGAATTTCGAACCAGAATTCTACCAAGCTATTGTAAACCGAGTCTTCGCAAATGCTTAGGAATCGTGGGAACCAACAGTGTTCCAAAACCGAATAATCAAGAACCACCTATGCGGCGGCTTTAATCAACAAAGCAGCCCACAATGTAATTATCACCACAGAGGGCTCAAAGAGTCCAGGGAACCAAGAGTCTGTCGAGATTACGTGACTACCCCACAGGAGGTTACAGGGCACAATCCAATTCGAGTGCCTCCTATCAATGCCAACAACATGGACATAAAGCAAAACATCTTGAATATGTTGGGGGAGCACGCCTTGTTCCACGGGAAGTCAACTGAGAACCCGAATAGTTTCTTGGATCATTTTCTCCAAATTTGTGGGACAATGAAATACAGTGGGGTAAGTGACGAGGCGATAAAGCTGATAGTGTTCCCGTTTGCACTCAAAGGAGCTGCTAAGGATTGGTACGATTCATTGCGAAAATGATTCACGTGGGCGGATATGGTTAGAGTGTTTCTGAGGAAGTACTTTCCTCCGGCTAAGATTTTGGATCTGAAAAAAGAAATCTTTTCGTTTGATGGTCTTGAAGGAGAGACACTGAAGGAGAATGAGAGATTTAGGGGTCAACTGAAGAGATGCCCTCCACACGGTTTTTCAACTGTTGAGCAAGTGATTATCTTATTCAGAGCCTTAGAGCCAGTGGATCAGAACAAGCTGAATGCTGCAAGTGGCAGAGATATTATGAATCTTCCACCGGATCAAGCTTTGAGACAGATTGAGAATATGGCTGATGGAGAAGGGCAATGGGGGTCATCTAGGAAAAAGATTAAGGCTCGAATGGAAAGTGTGAAATATCTGAAAGAAGAGTTGGATAGAGAGACAGCCCTGTATGACAAGATGCAAGAAATGGTACTGAAGATGGACCAAATCGAGTTGGCTAGAAAGAAGCCAGAGCAATGCCAACTTTGTGGGGGTGGACACTCAAAGATTGGAGTGTACATCATCGAAAAGTTCACTTACCCACAACAGCTTGACATCTACTCCAAGACATCAACAGCTTTGGAAACCGAATGATCACCCGAAAATGAATGTGTATGCGATGGGGCAGATGAATATGAATCAGCAAGAGTTTGGTCAGCAGCAGCAGTATCAGAACTTTGATAATCAGCAAGGACCACCAATGGAGTATGCTATGGGAGATGAGTCACAACAGTATAATGTGAGCTATGTTGGACAAGGCAAGCAAGGTTAATTGGAATCGAAATCAACAAGGTCAAGGTTGGAATCAGGGGCAGAATCAAAACCAACATCAGAATTGGAACCACAATTCCAATCAAGGTCAAAGCTTTAGGCCAAGTCAAGATTCATTCAATAGGCCTTGGGACCAGAATCAGAACTACCAGAATAACCAAGGCAATTATCCGAACAATCAGAATCAGCAATCTCAATCACAAGGCCAACAGCAACTGCAGAATCAAAATTAGGGACAGAATCAGGGATGGAACCAGAATCAGGGCCAACAGGGTAATCAGTAAGCAAACCAGCTGCCTAGAAACAATAATTCTGGCACCTATCAGCATCCGAATGCTCATCTCCACCAAAATAATCAGCAATCGAATAATTCGGGTGCTCAGAAAATGCCCACTGAGATGCTATTGGAAAGATTGGATAAGAGTGTTTCTGAGTTGAACAAGAACGCTATGAAACAGAAAGTAGCCACCCACTCCGCTATCCGGAACTTAGAAACCCAAGTGGGTCAAATCATGAATACATTGAAGAAAAAAATTTGAGTGGTGGCCTCCCAAGCAATACTGAACAGAATCTAAGCGAAGTGAATGCAGTATTTACTAAGTAGTAGTAGAGATCTGGGGTTGATTGGTCAAAGCAAGATAAAGTGATGATGGTAGAGAATTATCTCGAATGAAGAAGATGAGGTGAGGATTTGGAAAGAGGCGGGTCGGCTGAGTTAGAGGCAATGAGAAGAGAGTTGGCGGCAGTCAAGAGAGATCTAGCAATTGCAAAGAAAGAGAGAGAAATGGCTGCAATGAAGAAAGAGTTGGAAGCAACAAAGAAAGCACTGTTAGATGCAACGAAGAATAATAGGGATGTGAACAAGGAATTGAAGGAGATGAAAAACGCCCATGTAAAATTGCAAGCTGTGGTCAGGAATTTAGAGACGCAAATGGGGCAAGTGAATCCCAGGCAAGTGAATGCCATCTGTACAATAAGTGGTAAAGTTGTGGGTAGTGACGTTGAGGCACCCGAGGTTCAGAAGAGTAAAAAGATTGAGAAGACTAGAGCAGGAGATGAAGAGTGGGTGGTGGTTGATAAGGAGACAGAGTGCTTGAGATAGAGAAAGCGGTGGAGAAGCCGACTGTGGAACCAAAAAACGGTCGACACACAATAGGGAAGGTACGAACAACTCAGGTATGGATTCTGTGAAAAAACCCTTTGATTTATCTAATTTACCTTACCCCCCTCGTAGCCCTACAAAGCCAATAATTTCTCAAAAGCAAAACAAGTTTCTCGATATCCTGAGAAAAGTATAAATAAATATCTCACTTGTAGATGTGCTTGTTCATATGCCATCTTATGTCAAATTTTTAAAAGGGATTATGTCTAATAAAGCTAAAATGGAGAAAAATGTTTGCTTAAATGAGGAGTGCTCTGCTGTCTCTCAGAATAAGCTGCCCCCTAAGTTGAAAGATCCGGGTAGTTTTTCTGTTCCTTGCACCATAGGTCGGACGTCATTCCCTAAGGTGTTATGTGACTTAGGTGCAAGTGTAAGTTTGATGCCTAGGAGTATCTACAACTTTCATTAAGGACACTTCTTCAGAAAATGCCGTTTTAATGAGCCATTTGTTCGTCGAAGATATAATTCATTAGTGGTACCACTGAGCCACTTGACCACTTAAGTTAGTGGCACACTCTTATATCCCTAAAAATACCTCTTTTAGGCCTCAAAACGTGTCATTACTCGGGATTTTGGTCAACCTATAATTCTGCAATAAACCACCAAAATACCAAACGTAAATCCGACACGACACTCCGGTTACTAAACCGAACAAAAACTAATAAAAACACATAAAAACACGATATTTTATAAAATATTCATGACTTATATATTTTTATGAAATTTAGGAATTAAAGACTCGAAATGATACAAAAGTGCTCAAAATGATATCAGAAACGGGGTGAAAAGTTATAAAAATAACAGTGAATTTTTCCGTCATCACAACCCCCCACTTAGCTTTTGGTCGTCATTGAGCAAAACAAGCGATAAAACAAAATGAATGAGGGATAAATTCATGAAAAGATAAGATGTAAGGGACAGCCAGATGATGAAACCATTCGAATCATAACCACACGTTAACCTCAATATAAATGTATAACAGAGTGTGTGTGTGACAAGCCTTTTCAATTTCCACTATCCTCTCTTGAATAATTCAAGCAATATGCACAAATATCCATTCAGACAGTCCTAATGACTTTCCTAGGTATAGGCAGTAATAGTTCCACACAAAGTCCTCCCCTGTACTTATTAGGATAATCCCTAAAGCATATCATTCAGTTTATACTGGGGATAGTCAGAAGATAACTAAGTTTTCAACCATGCTTAATTCATTCCCAGCAATAGGATGTTTCGTGATAACACCCTAGCTGGACTTAATTTCACATGTGTAGCATATGCCTTCATTCCCAGCAATAGGATGTTTCGTGATAACACCCTAGCTGGACTTCTATCATCGAGCGATCGGGAGCTTTTAAACCTCATAGTGATATAGGGCGTTTCGTGATAACGCCTCACTGCACTCAAATCATTGGTAGCTACAACCGACATATATATAGTTCATCTTAATTTGGTATTTTTCTTTCATTCCACTTAACTTATATCATTTCTATCACATTCAAACCTTCGTGATATTCACAAGACACGTTCAAAAAATTAGGTACTAAGTTACTCGCAATTATCTCTAGAATAACCACTAGGATAATTGAATGGATACAGATTTAAAATTTTCGCTTCAATATCAAAGGCTTACGTGAACAATGAATTCATGTTACACAAATAAATTTGGGGTTAAAATGCACTTACGGTTCACTTTGGTTATATACATCCAAATCGATCATTACATCATCAAATCCATGAAATATATACCTTATACAACTTATTTTAATCAACTAAATAATGCTCGAAAAAAATCAAAAACTAAGGGATTTTTTTTGATACAAAATAAATACTTAATGCCATTGCTAGACCAACCACGACTCTACCCCCCACTTACGAACTTGCAATGTCCCAAGCGTGTGAATGAGATAGAGAGGAAGACTTAGCTTATAAACCTGGCAGAAAGGTGCTACCGAATCCCGTAACAGCCATGAGAAAGCACGACCCGAATCCCTATACAAAACCAAAACAAAGAAAACACGGGACATGGTCCTCGTGCCAAAACATCGAACAGGGATACGGGAATAATAAGAAAATGGCCCTGTCACGTCAGAAAATTCGATAGGCAATATGTGCATACATATCATATAGAGCATATACATATCATAGTCAAGGCATCAATTCAAATTGGAAACAGACTAAATCATAAAATGTAGTGAGTCTTTTATACCCAGATTCTCAAGGGTTCTGTCAAAACACCCAACAACCTAAGTCCAAGAAATGATGCATTTGAATTTTTTTCAGATTCTACCTAGAGATTTTTGGATAACCACCTAATCGTTCTCTTTTAATGACATTCAAACACTCATCCAGAGACTTGGTTGTGCTTTGTGTTCAACTTCCATTATGATCATACTTTCCACAGATTCTACATTTCATTAAGACTAGTCTTATCCAAATTATTATTATTTAACGGGTCAGCCTCCCGGTAGCGCTTTTTGTTTAACGTCGTTGGCTCGACTAAGACTCGAAACGATTTATCAAGACTCGGGATCACTAAATGCACAATTTCGAGAGCCTCATCGAATGGTAACTTCTTATACTTTTTTAGACGCGAAGGCCGTTCGTGATGAAAGTTCCGTGCTTCGGATGTGTTACCTCGATGGCTCCCGAGTCGAAAACTCGCAATACCGTATATGGTCCTGACCACCTTGACTTAAGTTTGCCTTGAAATAAATGGAGGCGAGTATTATAGAAAAGGACCTCATCACTTACGTTGAAAATACGAGGTTTGATCAACTTATCATGAAGCATTTTTGTCTTTTCCTTATATTTCGCCGAACAATCGTAAGCTTGAAAGCGAAACTCATCCAACTCGTTCAACTGAGCCATCCTTCTTTCACCGATTAATGCGTCATCCATATTTAGATTCTTAATCGCCCAATAGGCCTTATGCTCTAACTCTACGGGGAGATGGCAAGCCTTGCCAAAAACAAGCATGTAGGGTGACATACCTATTGGTGTCTTGAACGCAGTTCGGTGTGCCCAAAGCGCATCATCTAACTTCTTTGACCAATCCTTAAGATTAGAATTGACTGCCTTCTCCAAGATTCTTTTAATTCCCGATTGGACACTTCTACTTGGCCACTAGTCTGAGGGTGGTAGGCAGTGCCTAACTTATGAGTGACCCCATACTTCATTAAAATCTTATTGAAATCTCTATTTGCAAAGTGACTTCCATTGTCACTGATTATCGCTCGAGGTATTCCAAACCGGGATAGAATATGTTTCTTAAGAAACCGTATGACTACATGTTTATCGTTAGTAGGCGAAGCAATTGCCTCAACCCACTTTGAAACATAATCACAGGCGACAAGAATGTACTGATTCCCGAAAGAAGACGGATATGGTCCCATGAAGTCTAATCCCCATATATCAAAAACTTCACACACTATTATCGGTTTCTGGGCATCTCATTTCTCTTGAAATCCTCCTGAGCGTTGATGAGCGTTACATGTCCGAACATACGCATGTGCATCCTTGAAAATAGTGGGCGGTAGAAACCACTTTGTAACACCTTCAATGTCGTTTCTCTCGCCCGAGTAGTGGCCACCGCCTTTTTTATCATGGCGTAACGAGAGAATACTCACTATCTCACCGCATCAACACATCTCCTCAGATTCCATCTCGCACAAAGCCTAAAAAGTAAAGGATCTTCCCACACATATCGGTTCACCTCACTATAGAACTTCTTCTTCGATTCTCATCAAACTCGGGATCTACTTAATCCACACTCTTGATAATTAACGAATGGGGCATACCATGGGTTTCCTTTCTTTCCTCTCTCGCATAAAACTTCCTCGCTTAACCGGGAGCATCGTATCCACTACTTAACAACCGCTCATCCCGCGGTCATCAATCTCAACTTTTGTAAAACATCTCTCTTCACTCGGCTCCATCCTACTCGGATGGTCACCTACTACGTTCTCACACCCCTTTCTATTCTTAATCTCTACATCGAACTCTTGAAGAAGCAAGATCCACCTTAACAAGCGTGGTTTTTCATCCTTCTTGGCAAATAGGTATTTCAACGCAAAGATGGTCGGTGTGAACTATGACTTTCGATCCAACCAAGTATGACCGAACTTGTCGAAAGCAAAACAAACGACTAAAAGTTCCTTTTCGGTTGTAGGCGTACTTTTGTTGAGCCGAGTTCATGGTATGACTCGCATGGTAGATAGGACGAAACAACTTGTCAACCTTCTGACCTAGGACAGCTCCTACGGCATAATCACTCGCATCACACGTCACTTCGAACTCCTTAGACCAATCAGGTGCTACCAAGATGGGAGCCGAAGTAAGAAGTTTATTAAGAGTTCGAAAAGCATCTAGGCATGCCGCATCAAAAACACAAGGGGCACCCTTCATCAATTGAAGAGTAAGAGGTCTAGCAATGTGGGAAAAACCCAGAATGAATCTACGATAAAAACCTGCATGTCCCAAGAATGAACGTAGAGTCTTCATATTTGTAGGCATAGGAAGCTTAGAAATTGCCTCTATTTTTGCTCTATCGACCTCTATTCCTTTACCCGATACCTTATGTCCTAAAACAATTCCTTCAGTTACCATGAAATGACACTTTTCTCAATTTAAAACCAAGTTTGTCTTTTCACAACGCAAAGCACCTTATCAATATTCGACAAACACTCAAAAAGTATCACCAAAAATGCTAAAGTCATCCATAAAAACTTCCATGAAACGCTTCTATCATATCAAAGAAAGATGGCCATCATGCATCATTTGAATGTCGCGGGTGCATTACACAACTGAACGGCATTCTTTTGAATGCAAAGGTGCCATACGGACATGTGAATGTAGTCTTATCCTGGTCATGTATATCGATGTGAATTTGATAATAGCCACTAAAACCGTCCAAAAGCGAAAAATGCATGACCACTCGGGCGCTCTAGTATTTGATCAATAAAGGGTAGGGAAAATGATCTTTCCTAGTCTTATCATTCAAAGATGCGAAAATCAATACAAACTCGTGACCAAGAACTAAACGCAGTAGGAATGGGCACACCTTTTTCATTAAGCTCAACTGCGTGATGCCTCCTTTCTTAGGCACGACTTGTGTGGGGCTCACCCATTCACTTTGCCGGAGATTGCGTGAGATTATCCCTAACTCAAGCATCTTTACTACGCCTTTTCTTACCACTTCTTGCATATGTGGGTTCACCGTCTCTCGAAATTGCCGGACCGGCTTGGCACCTTCTTCCAGATGATCTTGTCCTTGCGATATCAAAGACTAATCCCTTTTATGTCAACCATCTTCCATCCGAAGGCCTTTTGTGTTTCTTCAAGATGTGGATCAACTTAGCTTCTCGCAAAACGGTTAGTGCATGAGGCGAAACAATAAGAGGAAGTAATTCATCGAGTTCTAAAAACACATACTTTAAATGCTTAGGAAGTGGCTTCACTCCGGATCGATGAGGTGGTTCCTTGATTGACGGCTTTGGCGACTTGCCACCAAACCGAGCTCTAGCTTCTTATTCCAACTTGCGTCGATAAAAGGAGTTGCCTCCAAGTGATATACCTGAACTCTCATTTGTGGATCGTCATCCTCTCATGTGCTTGACCTCATCAAGCATTCTTCCATTGGTTCTTGGTATCCCTGCAGGTTAGTGTGCTCCAAAATACAAGGATATATAGCATCAACGTAAAAACAATCACTCTTTTCATCATCAGGATGCTTCATTGCCTTATACACATTTATGGCTACACTCTCCTTCCCGACTCGTAGTATGATCTCTCCCCTCTTTACGTCTATCAAGGTCTCTCCTGTGTTCAAGAAAGGCCGACATAACAAAAGTGGGGTTTTAATATCCATATCCATATCTAAGACTACAAAGTCAACAGGGAAAACAAACTTGTCTACCTGTACCAACACATCTTCACTACCCCATTGGTTTCCTAATGCACCTATCTCGCCATCCTGTAGGGTCATCCTCTGTTGGTTCTAACTTACCCAACCCCAATTTCTCATACACTCCTCTGTGGCATCAGGCTCACGAAGCCCCTAGATCACATAGCACATTTTTAAACACAGTTTCTCCAATGGTAATTGGGATGGTAAAGCTACCTCATCCTGCAACTTGGGGGTATCATATTATCAAAGATTGCGAACATTCCTCACTCAAATGTACCATCTCGCTGCATCTTCTCCTTACTCGACAACATTCCTTTTAAAAACTTAAAGTATAGGGGAATGCTCGAAATTGACTCTAATAGGGGAATATTCACCTCTACCTTTCTTAAGAGATTCAGAAATTTTGCCTGACCTTGAGTCAGCATGTCCTTTCTGGGTCCCTTAGGAGGATAGGGTAAAGTATTAACATCAAAATCAAGGGGAGGGGGAGGAATTCTGTTTTTCTTACCTCTTTCTTTAGGCGACGAGGCTTCTTCTTCTTTGATGTCCAGTACCACATAGTCTTTCTTCGGTGATTCCCCTTCCAATGCTTTTTTATTTGCCTCAGCCAAAGCTTTTTTCGTCGCTTCCAATTCTTTCCTCATTGCAGCCATTTCTTTCTTCACACTGCCAACTTCTAAGTCCTCAATCTCGACTTCACCATACATGCCCCTTCACGGTCGACCGCCTTCTCTTTCTCGGCCTTATCGGTTTACTCTTTTTTCATTATAATTCCTTCTTCTTATCACTCACTCAACCTCTCTTACCACTTCGTGTGAACACAACATTCACACCCTTTGGGTTCCTCTCGGTGTTACTTGAAGTCCACCACTCAGATTTGTTTTCAATGTGTCGGTTATTTGACCCACTTGGGTCTCCAAGTTCGAATGGCGTAATGTGTGGCCACTTTTTGCTCTCTGAAAGATTCTTGTTTAGCTCTAAAAGCAAATCTCTGTCTAATCTTTCCGAAGTATCTCAAATGGGCGTCTTCTGAACACTAGAATTGTTTGATTGCTGACTGTTTTGGTTGTTCTGGTGCAGATAAGCATTCGGATGCTGATAGGTGCCAGAATTATTTTTTCTCAATGGTTGGCTCGCTTGCTGATTCTGATTACTTTGCTGGCCCTGATTCTGATTCCAACCTTGATTCTGGTTCTGGTATGAACTTTGATTCTGGGGGTTCTGATTCCAAGGTCGGTTGTACGGACTTTGGTTTTGCCTAAAGCCTTGGTTCTGATTACTGTTTCGATTCCAATTCTGATTCTGCCCTTGGTTCCAACCTTGATTCTGCTGATTCTGGATTCCATTGCCCTGGTTTCCTTGTCCAACATAATTCACATCATATTGTTGTGAATCATTACCCATACCATAATCCATTTGAGGCCCTTGCTGATTATCAAAGTTCTGATTCCACTGTTGCTGGCCAAACTCTTGCTGATTCATATTCATTTGACCCATTGCATAGATATCCATTCGCTGTTGGTCATTCTGATTTCCCAACTGTTGTTGCACTGGAGTATGTTGCAACTGTTGTGGATAAGTGGGTTTTCGATGATGTACATTCCATGGCCGAATGTCCACCTCCACAAAGCTGGCATTGCTGTGTTTTCTTTCTTTCTAACTCCATTCGGTCCATCTTTAGTACCATTTCTTGCATCTTATCGTGTATGGCCGATTCTCTATCAAGTTCTTCTTTCAACGACTTCACACTTTCCATTGGGGCTTTCTTCTTCTTTCTACTGGACCCCATTGTCCTTCTCCTTCTGCCTGCATTCTCAATCATCTCATAGCTTGTTCTCGCGGCAGATTCATAATGTCTCCACCACTCGGGCGGCATTCGACATTGTTCAGTCCATCGGCTCTAAGGCCCTGAATAACATAATGACTTGCTCCACCGTAGAAAAACCGTGTGGAGGGCATCTCTTCATAAACCCCAAATCTCTCATAAGTCTCTTTTAATGTCTCTCCTCGAGACCGTCAAACGAAGAGATTTCTTCTTTCAGATCTAACATCTTCGCCGGAGGAAAGTACTTTTTCAGAAATACTCTCATAACATCCGCCTGTATGCAATGAATCATTGGGTAATGAATCGAACCAATCCTTCGCGGCTCCACTCAATGCAAACGGAAAAACGATTAGCTTCACCGCCTCGTCACTCACCCCATTATATTTCATCGTTCCACAAATCTGGAGAAAGTGGTCAAGGAAACTGTTCGGGTTCTCAGTTGATTTCCCGTGGAATAGAGCATGTTCCCCCAACATGTTCGAGAATTCTGTTTGATATCCATGTTGTTTGCATTAATTGGGGGCACTCTAATGGGATTGTGCCCTATAACTTCCTGAGGAGTAGTGACGTAATCTCGGCAAACCCTCGGTCGCTGTACCTGTTGAGCCATCTGTGGCTGATAATCCTGTTGTTGTTGTTGTTGATAATCCTGCTGCATAGGTGGTTGCTGATTATATGGGTTTTGGAACCCCTGTTGATTTCTTTGATTTTCTAGCATCTGCAATACTCGATTTACCGTCTCTTGGTCTAATTCGGGTCCTAAGTTCTGCGTGATTCTGAATATTTTGTCCTCCTGCATCGTCCAATCCCTGTCCTCTGATTAAGCTGTGGGATTCTCAACTGACGCAATACTGTGTTGTCATCTCTTGACGGCTCATGACAAGGGGTCCTCGGTGGAGTATGCAATGGTAGTGTTGCGTTACCACCAGTAGTGTCTGAGGTTTGCCCTTGTACATTGTGTTCGCTTAAAGACTCTTTGCCATCTCTATGAGTTGGTGAATCCTCCATTCCTCTACGAGGATTACGACCTTCAACTCTCCACTACCCCTTCTTCCTCGAACAAAGGGTTCGGACTGCAATCGAGGTTCTCCTCGGCGCCGATCAAGCTTTATGACGTGCGTAAGCTTCAATTTCTTCAATTGGCTCGATGAGTGGTTCTTTGGAGCTTCGGGTCATGCATTGACAAACAAGAAACAACAAGAAAAAAATAAAAACGACCTACGCCCAAGCTTTCGGTCAACTTACAAGATATCAAACGTTACCTCCCCGGCAACGGCGCCAAAAATCTTGATAGCAAAATAACTAACTGCTAACTTTAACCGACAGAGTATCGGGTCAACAGTAGTATAGTGATAACAAGGTCGAATCCACAGGGAAAAGCGTTTAAGTACCAAAGTCGACGTAGAACTTAGTTCAGGTCAAGATTATGGTAGGGAGATATTACACTAGTGCAAAAGTAAATATTAACTAACGGTCGTAGTTCTAGTTATTAAAAGGTATAGCCGAGCCATGATCCAAATGATTAGTTTCAACCCCAAGGATAGACGAAACCGGGAATGTGCAAACGAACTCTCGCATTCAATCTCATGGGTGCAAACTCCTAATCCCGGTGCTAAGGTCTGAACAACTCTCTCCTAACACCTTATGCCATGTTAAATACCCTTCCCTTTAGAAGATTCACTAACAAGTCATGTTTTGCACTAGAGCTGCTTAAACGTAAAAACGAGTAACCTCACTTTGGGCCCGGGCTTAACAACTAAGCCGGGTCTATGCCGTGATCTTAGAACCCTTTTCCCACACCACTCTCTCTGAACAACTCTCAAGAGTGATATGTGTGATCTTTGACCTAGATAGCTAATCTAGTCCAAATCCATTATAACAAGTTTTAAGGCGTGAAAAGTGCAAGATACAACAAAAAAAAAAACACACACCCCCTTTATTTCATCTTCCGAGGTTGATTTCACCAAATTTCACATAATTCGGCTATGAAAAGTTTAGCTACCCATATAAACGGATTCTGTCAACATGTCATGGATTAAAATGGCGGGAAGTTTTACATAATAGTCTTCTGTCAATATGGCAGAATTCTATTAAAACCAAATTAAAACCGAAATCCAATCATTTGTCAGATTCTCCTATATATGGATACTACTACAGATACATATATATATATATAACGAGAATGAAAGAAACAAGAAACAACAAGAAATAAATAGCTAGATATAGATATAACAATAATGAGAGAAAACAAAAACAAACTTACTATTATAACAGAGATATCTTCGATTACATCTAAAAAAACTGATATTACAACGTTTTCAAAGAACAATCGAACTTCCAATAATTTCCCGAGCATTACAACGATACTATTATTACTAAATTTATTTCGCATAAGGCCTTATATACAATCCTAAAAACTAATGAAAATAAGAAGGAGATATATATATATATATATATATATATATATATATATATATATATATATATATATATATATATATATATATATATATATGGTGTATCCCGATCTGCTCTCTGAATGCTCTTTATATAGGCAAAGTTCCAGGGGCCGGACCAGTCGGGTAAGGGCGGGACCAGTCCGGCCTAATCATGACATGCATCCCCCCTTAATTCCCAATTTACGGATAAAAATTTATATTTTGGAATAAAACTTTAAAAATTCATATCTTGAGTTCTGGATCTCCAAATGACATGATTCAAGAGGCGTTGGAAAGCTCGTTGAAAAATCTAAAACTTTCATGAAGGAATCTTCTTCAGAAAATGTCTTTTTGCTGGGTCATTCGCTCGTCGAAGATATTTCTCGATTTCCACTAAATCGAATCGATTAGCCACTTGACCACTTGACTTAATGATACTTGAGTTGTATAAGTCCGATTGACGTGATTCAAAATACGTTGGAAAGCTCTTTCAAAGATCTACAACTTTCATTAAGGACACTTTTTCAGAAAATGCCGTTTTAATGAGCCATTTGTTCGTCGAAGATATAATTCGTTAGTGGTACCACTAACCACTGAGCCACTTGACCACTTAAGTTAGTGGCACACTCTTATATCCCTAAAAATACCTCTTTTAGGCCTCAAACGCGTGTCATTACTCGGGATTTTGGTCAACCTATAATTACGCAATAAACCACCAAAATACCAAACGTAAATCTGACATCGACACTCCGGTTACTAAACCGGTACAAATACTAATAAAAACACATAAAAACACGATATTTTATAAAATATTCATGACTTATATATTTTTATGAAATTTAGGAATTAAAGACTCGAAATGATACAAAAGTGCTCAAAATGATATCAGAAACGGGGTGAAAAGTTATAAAAATAACAGTGAATTTTTCCGTCATCATTCGGCTATACCTTTTAATAGCTAAGTAAAACCGGTAGTATAATCTTTATTTCTCGCATTAGTATAATATCTTCCACTATTATTTTGACCTGAACTAAGTTCTACGTCAGCTTTGGTACTTAGACATTACTCCCTGTGGATTCGACCTTGTGACCACTATACTTCCGTTGACCCGATACTCTGTCGGTGAAAGTTAGCGGTTAAGTATTTTTCTATCTAGAATTTTGGCGCCGTTTCCGGGGAGTAACGCCTAATATCTTTTAATTTGACTGAAAGCTTGGGCTGAGGTCGTTTTAATTTTGTTTTCTGGTTGTTTCTTGTTTTACAGTGAATGACCCGAAGTTCAAAAGAACCTCTTATCGATCCGATTGAAGAGATTGAAGCTTTTGCACGCTACAGAAACAGTCAACGCCGAGGAGAGATCCTGATTGCTAGTTTGAACCCTCTGTTTGAAGAAGAATGAGTAGTGGAAAGCTCTGTATCAGATTCTTCTGAAGAAATGAATGATATAACGACTCATAGAGACGGCAAAGACCCCTTCAATGAACATAATGCACAAGGGCAGACCTCGAACACTACTGGTGGTAATGCAACACTGCCATTGCAAACTCCACTGAGAGATCCTCGTGTAGAACAGATAGGGGGAGACGATACAGTGTTACAGCAATTGATCACCATGCAATTTAATCAGAGAACATGGATTGGACAGAACAGGGGAAGACAGAATGCCAAGAATTTCGAACCAGAATTCTACCAAGCTATTGTAAACCGAGTACTGCAAATGCTTAGGAATCAGAGGAACCAACAGGTGTTCCAAAACCAGAATAATCAGCAACCACCTATGCAGCAGTTTAATCAACAGCAGCCACAACAGAATTATCAGCCACAGAGGGCTCAGCAGGTCCAGGGACCAAGAGTCTGTCGAGATTACGTGACTACCCCACAGGAGGTTACAGGGCACAATCCAATTGGAGTGCCTCCTATCAATGCCAACAACATGGACATAAAGCAAAACATCTTGAATATGTTGGGGGAGCACGCCTTGTTCCACGGGAAGTCAACTGAGAACCCGAATAGTTTCTTGGATCATTTTCTCCAAATTTGTAGGACAATGAAATACAGTGGGGTAAGTGACGAGGCGATAAAGCTGATAGTGTTCCTGTTTGCACTCAGAGGAGCTGCTATGGATTGGTACGATTCATTGCGAAAATGATTCACGTGGGCGGATATGGTTAGAGTGTTTCTGAGGAAGTACTTTCCTCCGGCTAAGATTTTGGATCTGAAAAAAGAAATCTTTTCGTTTGATGGTCTTGAAGGAGAGACACTGAAGGAGAATTAGAGATTTAGGGGTCTACTGAAGAGATGCCCTCCACACGGTTTTTTAACTGTTGAGCAAGTGATTATCTTATTCAGAGCCTTAGAGCCAGTGGATCAGAACAAGCTGAATGCTGCAAGTGGCGGAGATATTATGAATCTTCCACCGGATCAAGCTTTGAGACAGATTGAGAATATGGCTGATGGAGAAGGGCAATGGGGGTCATCTAGGAAAAAGATTAAGGCTCCAATGGAAAGTGTGAAATATCTGAAAGAAGAGTTGGATAGAGAGACAGCCCTGTATGACAAGATGCAAGAAATGGTACTGAAGATGGACCAAATAGAGTTGGCTAGAAAGAAGGCAGAGCAATGCCAACTTTGTGGGGGTAGACACTCAGCATTGGAGTGTACATCATCGAAAAAGTTCACTTACCCACAACAGTTGACATCTACTCCAGTACATCAACAGTTTGGAAACCAGAATGATCAGCCGAAAATGAATGTGTATGCGATGGGGCAGATGAATATGAATCAGCAAGAGTTTGGTCAGCAGCAGCAGTATCAGAACTTCGATAATCAGCAAGGACCACCAATGGAGTATGCTATGGGAGATGAGTCACAACAGTATAATGTGAGCTATGTTGGACAAGGCAGTGGGGTTAATTGGAATCAGAATCAACAAGGTCAAGGTTGGAATCAGGGGCAGAATCAAAACCAACATCAGAATTGGAACCACAATTCCAATCAAGGTCAAAGCTTTAGGCCAAGTCAAGATTCATTCAATAGGCCTTGGGACCAGAATCAGAACTACCAGAATAACCAAGGCAATTATCCGAACAATCAGAATCAGCAATCTCAATCACAAGGCCAACAGCAACTGCAGAATCAAAATTAGGGACAGAATCAGGGATGGAACCAGAATCAGGGCCAACAGGGTAATCAGTAAGCAAACCAGCTGCCTAGAAACAATAATTACGCACCTATCGAGATCCGAATGCTCATCTCCACCAAAATAATCGAGCAATCGAATAATTCGGTGCTCGAGAAAATGCCCACCGAGATGCTATTGGAAAGATTGGATAAGAGTGTTTACGAGTTGAACAAGAACGCTATGAAATGTAGTAGCCACCCACTCCGCTATCCGGAACTTAGAAACCCAAGTGGGTCAAATCATGAATACATTGAAGAAAAAAATTTGAGTGGTGGCCTCCCAAGCAATACTGAACAGAATCTAAGCGAAGTGAATGCAGTATTTACTAGAAGTAGTAGAGATCTGGGGGTTGATTGGTCAAAGCAAGATAAAGTGACAGAAGCAGAGAATTATCTGAATGAAGAAGATGAGGCTGAGGATTTGGAAAGAGGCAGGGTCGAAACTGAGTTAGAGGCAATGAGAAGAGAGTTGGCGGCAGTCAAGAGAGATCTAGAAATTGCAAAGAAAGAGAGAGAAATGGCTGCAATGAAGAAAGAGTTGGAAGCAACAAAGAAAGCACTGTTAGATGCAACGAAGAATAATAGGGATGTGAACAAGGAATTGAAGGAGATGAAAAACGCCCATGTAAAATTGCAAGCTGTGGTCAGGAATTTAGAGACGCAAATGGGGCAAGTGAATCCCAGGCAAGTGAATGCCATCTGTACAAGAAGTGGTAAAGTTGTGGGTAGTGACGTCGAGGCACCCGAGGTTCAGAAGAGTTAAAAGATGGAGAAGACTAGAGCAGGAGATGAAGAGTGGGTGGTGGTTGATAAGGAGACAGGAGCTGCTGAGATAGAGAAAGCGGTGGAGAAGCCGACTGTGGAACCAAAAAACGGTCAGACACAGCAGGGGAAGGTACGAACAACTCAGGTATGGATTCTGTGAAAAAACCCTTTGATTTATCTAATTTACCTTACCCCCCTCGTAGCCCTACAAAGCCAATAATTTCTCAAAAGCAAAACAAGTTTCTCGATATCCTGAGAAAAGTATAAATAAATATCTCACTTGTAGATGTGCTTGTTCATATGCCATCTTATGTCAAATTTTTAAAAGGGATTATGTCTAATAAAGCTAAAATGGAGAAAAATGTTTGCTTAAATGAGGAGTGCTCTGCTGTCTTTCAGAATAAGCTGCCCCCTAAGTTGAAAGATCCGGGTAGTTTTTCTGTTCCTTGCACCATAGGTCGGACGTCATTCCCTAAGGTGTTATGTGACTTAGGTGCAAGTGTAAGTTTGATGCCTAGGAGTATATATGAGAGTTTGGGGGTAGGTGAGCTAAAACGAACAACTATGACCCTGCAGATGGCGGATAGGTCGATTAGGCGCCCCATGGGAGTTGTTGAGGATGTTCTGGTTTAGGTAGGGAAGCTTGTCTTTCCGGTTGATTTCGTAGTATTAGACATGGAAGAGGCTATTCAAACCCCGATTCTATTAGGTAGACCTTTTCTGGCTATGGCTAGGACTTTGCTATACATCCAAAAGGGTGAGATTACAATAAGAGCGGGTGATGAGACTGTCACCTTTAATGGCCCCATTAAGCACCCGGGAAATGATTGGGACACGCAGGAGAAAGTCCAAAGGTTGGAAGTATTTGAGAAGAGCCCTCTGAGTTGTGAGATGTCCAATGAGGGAGTGAGTAGTGAGAGTATCCCTAGGATGCCAGTTGAGTCAAATGTAAAATTTGGGGGATACGAGTCTTGCCGAAGACTATAAACTCGGCACCCTATCTTAATTTTTTAGATTCAATAAGTCGAGCTAACGACAATAAACAAAGGCGCTCGGTGGGAGGCAACCCACCATTCTCTGAGTTTTCTGAGTGTTTTTTATCTTCAAAGTGTTAGAACTGCTACTGATGATGCTACACCCGGACATACGTGATTTTATATTTCTTTTATGCTGTTCTTTTTGTCGTCTGTGCCCGGTGTTAGGGTTGGTTAGGAGCTGTCTAGCCTGTTTGCTACGTTTGTCCTACTTTTGATGACACTTACAGTTTTGAGATGCTACTTTCTCCCTTTGGTTGGTTTTGTAATCCTTAAGGCATGCTACTACTTTCATTTGTGTCTTGGTTTTTATTTGTACGCACTATGGATGATTTCTCTATTATATGCCTCTGTGGTTTTTCTATTATGCTTAGATGTTCTGTGCTTTACCCGTAGGGGTTCTTTATCCATCTATAGCAATCCATCCTGTGCGTTCCATAATGCATGTCGAGTTTTCTGACGTAACAGGGCCTTATTACTGTTATACCCCCATATCCCTATTATATATATTGGCATGAGGACCATGTCCCGTGCATGCTTTGCGTTGTTTCTGTCTACTATGATATAGGGATTCGGGTCATGCTTACACGAGGCTGTTACGGGATTCGATAATGCCTTTCTGCCGGGTTCATAGGCTAAGTCTTTCTTTTCTATCTCATTCACGCACTGAGGGCATTGCTTCATTCGAAGTGGGGGGTGGATACGACTTATCTTTCTACTGTTTCGATTGATAAATGTGCCAGTAATTGTGATAGGCTTAGTTAATGTTCGGTTTCGAGTCAATTCGTGGCTTAAAATTTTAAAACTTTTCACGGTTTAACACCGCGTTATATGCATATTTCTCACGATAGAGTTGGTAAATGTCTTAATAGTCGAGTAATGTTTGCAGGGCGATTTTATTTTGTTACGATACGAACCCTTTTAGTGCACGTAGACCTTGGTTATACTTAGTTTGGTTGCTATACACACTTATACCACTAGTTTCGAGGCGAAATAGAGAGGTTTACATAAGCCGGATACGGGATGAGAGTTCTGGCGCTTCTTTGACCCGACCAGAGCCAAATAAGCCAAAATCCCGACATTTTACCCTCGTACCCCCTCTAAGCCTTGATAGGACGGTCTGACCACCGTCCGAAAATGAGCTGTTTTGGTTACTTAGCATGTATTACCCTAACCCTGACCTATATTATTGGTCACGTTTCTTTTGATCACCCTACGAGTGGACTTAATTGTTACTTTAGACACACTTGCTGAATCAAGTGTGGGGTGGTAGATGGCGCGTATTTCGAGAGGATTTGGTTAGTACGAGCTAATTGTTAAGGGTGAATTTATACGATTTATATTGATATATTTTATGATAATTTCCCTCATATTTGTATAATTTGCATAAGAAACGAGTGTTTAATGGAATTATTGAGCAAATGATTTTTTAAACGGTGTAATCGCAAAATTGGTTAATTTATGTGTTTTATCGATGATTTTATGTTGATTTGAATGATATTACATTTTGCGATGTTTTTATTATCTTGTAGATACACGAAATTGGTTCAAAAGAGGATTAAAAGATGTTAAGGATCGGAGTCATATGAAGAAAAAGAGATAAAGGTGAAGTCGGTTGAAGATAGAGATGGAAAAATCGAAGTTGAAGTCCAGCTGAACGCACGTTTGAAGTTCCGTCCAGTGGACGGGCGTCCGAGTGTTTGGACGGGCGTCCAGGATGGCATATTTGGTTCAGAGTTCTCCGAATTTCGATGGACGAGCGTCCAAAATAAAGAAGGACGGGCGTCTGATCATGACTCGGCCCGATTCGAAGTTTGCATTGAAGAGTGGACGGACGTCCAGTGTGGTGGACGGGCGTCCATTGGCCGACATAGCAGAACCGACTCTGAATTCTATATAAAGGCAACGTGTTTTCAACCCTAATGACCATACACTCCCTAATTCATCAGTGGCGGCTTAGCTGCGTTTTACACTTAATTTAGATCAATTTTTATGCTTTTCAATCTTTAGATTAGTTCTTCCAATTTATGTATTTTTATTCAAGTATTTCAAGCTCAAAGGTGATGTTTAGAGGTTAGACCTCCATTGAACAAGCGTTGTGAAGCCATCCTATCGACAATTCAGTTTCGTTCTTGATTATCTTGTGAGTTTTCCTTATCAAAGTTGTATCTTTATTATGTTTATCTTGATTTTATGCAATTATATCGAAAGGTGCTTGCATGTGTGATGTTTAATGTTGATGAGAATCGTTATTAAACCCTAGATCACCGTAATAAAGATTAGATCTTTAATCTAAATTAACGAGAGTTATTAGGTTGAATTTCTAGGTTAGAAATTGAGAGATTTCACACCTTTGATTTGGAAGCATTAATCCTTAAGATCGAAAGATAGAAGATTAATAGACGAACTTTTCTAAGAAATTAGGAGTTCATACCTTGGCTAGGTGAATCACAACTTGGTTAGAAATCACGAGATAATCGAGATAGAAATTGATTGTTGTAGGATAGGTGGATCAATTGCTTGTTCGTTCGTAAAATCTTGATTAAAACACTTGAATTTGAGTTGTTTAGTTTAGTCAAATTTTCTTATTGCATCTTAGGATTAGTTGTAGTTTAAATTGTTCGCAACCCGTATCTTCCCTGGCTTTAGATTCATTCTTCTGTCCAGTTTTACATTCGTGTTATCTTTACTTTCAGTCTCGTTTAGTTTTATTTGCTGTTTAGGTTAGTTTTCGTGACATAGTTTAGTTAGATAAAAACTAGAATTCACAATCGCCAGTTCCCCGTAAGATCGACCCGGTATTAACCACTTTACTACGATCCTTGCACTTGAGGTATATCGGATTTTATAAATATTATTACTTGTTTATTTGCATTAGAAAAATCCGTGACACTAATATAAAGAAGGGGAGGAGTTCGAGAAATCTATAGTGAGGCTTGTTGGTTCGAGAAAATTTGAAAAATATTGTAAAGAAATTTGAACAAGAAAAGAAGAAAGAAAGAAAAAAAGATTGAAAATAAAAGAAAAGAAAGTTTGAATAAAGTTCAAGAAAAAGAAGTCGAAGAAGGAGTGTTTTGAATGAATAAAAATATGATGTTGAGGTCGGAATGTTTGTTAATGAGTATAGAAAGATCGAAGGAGTTTGGTGTGGTTTGGTTTGTTTCCGAAGAGGAGGTACGTAAGATGATTAGGAACACTCGTATTTTTCTTTTCTCCAGTCCCAAATCTTCCTTTCGGTTAACCCCGTCCCGAGCTTAACATTATAACCCTTCAAGTCCTACTTGACCGTATTTAGCCTAGATTGCCTTGATTAGTGGAGATTCTAGCCTGGTATGAGTTGTGTGTAGTCATTTGGCCGGTATTCCAAGCCGGTAATCATTTTGAGTATAGCCCTCGTTTTTATCACACACTACGTTTTCGTGGTAAGATAGAGTCAAGTGGTTTACATACAATGTTTACTTTACGTTCACCTTGATGTCGTAAGTACTATGCATGTTTCGTAAAGTTGATCCATTGGTCTGTTTTAAAGCGCCTAATTTACTCGAGGACGAGCAAAGGCTAAGTGTGGGGTGGTTGTGGGAGTCAACTTTACGGTACTTTGGTGTGTAGTTTAACCCCCGTTTATCACTTTATTGACATGTTTTGGGTAGTTCTAGACATGTTTAAGAGTAATATCGAGAGTTATACGCATGGAGAGTTAAACTGTCATATCGATAGTAGACTCCGCCTTTTTAGCGATCTTTATCTTTTTTCCGAGCACTTTTGTCTTGCAGAATTACGCGTGGTGTTTGTTCGTATATGTTATTGCAGGACTTAGGTGACTCGAGGACCCGGAAGGTGATGTTTTGGAATGAGAAACATGTTCGTGGCACGAACGTAGCATGAAAGTGGAGAAAAATCAAGTTTGGAGCAAAATCAAGGCAAACTGGCGTTTGCCCTACCCCAAACTGGCGTTTGTGGCAAGCTCTACCCAAACTGGCGTTTGGCCAGTACAAACGGGCGTTTAACAGAAGTGGCATTTATACTGAAAGTTAGAGTTTTAGACGGCCGAACGTTCAAATCACCCCCAAACGCACGTTTGGATGGGTTCAGCCCGAATCAAGACAGCTCATACAAGACACACTGGCGTTCAAGCAATCCAGCCGCTCGTTTGCCTTCAAGGCATGGTCCATCAACCGAGCGTTCAAGGCAAGTAAACGCTAGTTCACTGAAGATGAAACCCTAATATGATCAAGATCTCCAGGCCAGACGAGCGTTCACTATGACTCAAACACTCGTCCGGCACCGACAGCAGCAGATTTTAACCTAGCACTATAAATACGCAGCTCATTCAGCCCCTTCGGATATCCTTTCGACTTTAGACACTTTTGGGGTGATTTTGGTGCGGTTCTTAGTGTAGGTTAAACATACTTTGATCCCTTGATTCCATAGTTCGTATCCATCGATTCTAAACACTTTTTATAGCTTAGGTTCTCGTTTCAAGTTCCAAAGATTCGACTTTTGGTGAAAATATTTCTTCAATAATTTCTGGATCAGATTTTTAGCAATTTATATGGTAATGAATACATTCCTTTTTATTATTTCTAGCCTGATTTCTATTCTTTATTCCGTTATTAGCATAATCATGAGTAGCTAATTGCATGTGTAGTCGAATTATGTGAAAGCGAACGAAAACCCTAAGGGGGATGAGATTGGGAGTTGTGTAGTGCGTAATTGAATGTCTAAACGATTAATCCACGTCCTAAAACTTATTTTAACATCTTTGAATTAGATTGATCACCTAGTTCACTGTCACATACATCAAACTTATAGATGCATTTTGCGGTGAGATGTGGGATAAGGGGTTTTAGGATCGTTGCGTAGATTCGGCCTTATTGTTAGGTCCGTTTCCAATACAGAGGTTTGTCATCGTTGTTCGAGCATTTCTAAAGCTTAATCATGTTAGGATAATCGGTTTTCTAAAGGGAGAGTCGGTTAGCTTCACATAGGGTGGTTAGATCGAGTTGTTCAGTCTAATCGGTAGAATTAGGAGTTGGCACCCGTGGATGTCGTTAAACTACATTGGATAGGTAGGTCGGTTAAGACACGCTCCCTGTTAAGTCCTTCCTTAGGGGTAAAAGTAGCTCGTGGGATCATAGTTCGGCTATACCTTTTAATACTTAGAAGTAGAACCGGTATTTCATCTTTATTCTTTGCATTAGTATAATATCATCCACCATTATTTTGACCTGAACTAAGTTCTACGTCAGCTTTGATACTTAGACATTACTCCCTGTGGATTCGACCTTATGACCACTATACTCCCGTTGACCCGATACTCTGTCGGTGAAAGTTAGCGGTTAAGTATTTTGCTATCAGTAGGCTTAATAATTCTAAGCAAACAAGCCATGCCCAGTGGGATGACTAATTTTAGCTTCATCTTCTACTCCAATGCTCTTGCCTCTCTTATTCTTCTCCCTTCCTCTTTTTTCTTCCACAGGTGAACAAACTTTACCCACTTAAAATTTTAACTTTTTTATTACTTATTTCGGTATGTATCTGTGCAAGATTCGATCTTTAATTGACCCTTTTAGTTTGTTTTTCTAATTTCTTGTTTAATATATCGAACGACTATAACTTTAAAATTGACAAGAAAGAGCTATGCCTTCCAGAGAAGCATCTGTCTACTTTCAATTCATATGGCCAGCTAGATCGAGGAGCAGAGAAATCAAAGGAGAAGTACTTGCATGACATTTGAATGCCACAGTTTAGCTTTCATTGCCTACTAGAGTCATAAACATTCTGAAACAATAACTTGAAGCACAGCAAGTGTTGAAAGAAATGGTGGAAAGAGCTGACACGGTTCTTCATGATATCAAATATATAAAGATTAGTCATTCATGTTACTGCTTGCTTTTTTGAACGTACATGAATACAGGAACTGCAGTTGCAGCCGACAATGGTGGACCCTCAGCATTAGGGACTCGTCGACTAGGTAAACGGAATACCAACCCCAGCATTAGGGACACTCTTCTTGGGAGCCGTAAACAGTCCGCCGCCGCCGTTGTCGTCAGAGGAGGAGCATCCTCCGCCACGAGTGGAGCAAGGGCGCTCCGTAGAATAAGGGATATACTTGTGAACATCAACGAGGTTGTTTACTGGGGATACCCCAACATACCAGCCTAATCTATTAGGGGTGCCAGCTGGAACAGTAGGGAAACTCTGGTGAACCTTTGGTGGGCGTCCCTCGCCAGAGGAGGCGCCGCTAAACACAGTCAGTCACTCACCCAAATATCTTCAGCTTTCAACTCCTTGCGGCACAAATGCTGAAACGCAGATATTGCTGTCTGCCCCCTATATAAATATAAAATTAAAACTAATCAGGACACTAAACCAACATCCAAAAGTCAGCACAAAGCACGCGTAACCCGGTTTTGCATTTTTACCCTGGAGACTTGGTCCTTATGGTTTAGCATATGTATACCCTTATTCAAAATCACTCAAAGCTGGCTAATGGTCATAACACACACACCACTTACTATAAAAACATCTGCTGTGTTCCCTTTTTAGATATATTTAACTACAAAATGGTATTGGCCATTTCAATTTTGTGAAATGAGAAATTTAAAACTTCCACAAAATATTAAAATCTTTACATTAATTTTGGCTGTGGCATATTTCTTGACCAAAAAAAAAAAATATTGCATCTCTTAAGTCCCAAAATTCCCACATTTGCCGTCCAAGTCCCTGAAAAAATTACAAGAGAAAACACAATTATATCCAAACAACAAAAAGGCAGGAGCTGAAATAATTAATGCTGAAACAAATTTAAATAACAGAGTATTACTGTTGTATTCAATCATGATTGCACAAGTAGTAGTAGTATATGAATTTGCAAATCATATGACTGAGAAAAAAGCAATGGAAATCAGAATGTTTGCCTAAATAATTAAGCAGATTTTGCATTAAACAATTAGGGGGAAAAAAAAAACCAATTTATTTGGGATCATCTTCATTACTTCATCTGACTCAAATAATATGCCAATAAACAAAGAAGATAAAGTTTCATGAGACTATCTAAAAACTCCAATGACATGAATTTGAGGAAATTTGATACTTCAATGACCGAGTAGAAAAGCATATTATGTGAAATCAATCAATGAACAGAATGGAGTTGAGTACCTTATTATATTCGATCATACTGCCCCGAAATAATAACTTGAAGCTCCTCATTTCCATAGTCTTTTTGCGCTTCCTGTATTTCAACAACTGAAGCAACAGCTTTGTGTGATGCATAAACTTTAATCCTCTTCAAGGTTAGCATTTCTCCAAAACAGGGTGGTATTGTTTTCAGTTGATAGCAGGTATCCACAATAAGTACTTCCAGGCTAGGAAAAGACTCTACATACGCAATCCATTCAGCCAAATCTAAACACCGCAGTTTCAAAAACTTAAGCTTTGGGAATTCTGTATCTTCCATGTCCCACTTAGGCCCAACAAAGGAATCACATAGTAGCTTCAGAACCTCAAGACAAGGCATTTTACTAATCGCTGGTAAATATCTCCAGTGAAAATGGCAGTTTGATAATGATAGTTTCTTAAGAGCTGAAAGAAAGTTGAATGAGCGTAAACATGCCTCTCCCACAGAGACAACCATCAGCGACTCAAGTTTACTAAGAGAGTCCAGTTCTGGAAAATGTATACTCAGTTTACAATCGGTCCTGCAACGGAAGCTCAGTTTTCGAAGAGAAGGTGACCTTTGTAGAAAGACTTCTAAAACTTCTGTTGAGGAGACAAGTAATGATGAAAAGCTTTCCAAGTTAACCATTTTGGGGTGGGGGTATGCTTCACGTTTTTTGACACCCGAATTACTTAGTGAACACAGAAGGACATATACATGCCTAAGTCTTGTCATGTTCCAGATAGCTTCGGGCAAATCTCCAAAAAGGGGTGCACTAAGAATCAGAATTTCCAGATTCCAGCGATTGGATATGAAATCGTTTAGAGTACTATTAGGAAATTCACGATGAAACGACCAAAATGGAGGAAATGAAATCGCCATAAATTTCAGATCAACTATTGAACGCACCTCTCTTATAAAACATGCATCACAATCTAACTCTTTTATATCCATCACTTGAACAAGTTTCAAGTTGCTAAGATCATAACGGTCATGACGATTTAATTTCCCATTTACGCTTAAAAGCGCGAGAGGATATTTGGACATATATCTCAGCATCAACGACATATTTCCTTTCATAGGATGCAAACACGATATGGATTACGTAAAGTGGAACTTGATGAATTAGAAGCCTCGTTATTGACCATTAATTGGAAAATGTTCTCCTCTTGAGCCTTTCTTTGATGTAATTCATGCACTAGATCATGAATCCGGCGACTTTTGATCCCACCGTATGAACTTTTCTCATCAAGAATCACAAGGCTTCTGTCAACTAGATCACTTAAGTACTCTTTCGCCACATTTTTCAAGTTTACCCTATTCGAATTCTGCACAAATCCCTCAGCGATCCATAGCAATGTCAACTTATTCACACGAATTAATGTATCTTCTACAAATGCTCCAAAATAGAGAAAGCATGGCTTCAAATGCTCTGGTAAATGTTGATAACTTAATTCTAACACGCTCATACAATCTTCCGTTAAAACATAAGAACTTGTTGTTTCAGAAATTTTATTCCACCAACTTAGACTTATTTCAGTTCTAAGAAGACCTGCGATTAAAACAATTGTCAAAGGAAGACCTTTGCAATTCTTTGCAATCATCTTCCCAACCTCTAAAAAAGTTGGTGGGCAACCTTCTCCACTGAATGTCTTCTTTCGCAACAATTCCCAACTTTCTACATCAGACAAAAAACGCAGGTGATGAAGGATACAATCTTTTTTGGCTTGTAAAGCAACATTATGAATACGTGTCGTGAATATAACTTTACTTCCATTTTGGTTATTCGGAAGTGAGTTTTTAACTTCATCCCAAGACTTGACGTCCCAGATATCGTCCATTATAATTAGGTACCTTTTGCCTAAGAGACACTTACGGAGCATGTCGGCTAACTCTTCTTCCTTCTTATCAAACATTTTGTCATCCTTTCCTTAATATGACCAAGAATATCAAGCAATATCATTCTAGTCATCAGAAACCTGGGAAACAATACAATAAGCAAACACGTGAAAGTGATTCCTAATGGCAGGGGGCATTGTAAACCTTGTTAGCCATGGTAGTCTTCCCTGAGGCCGCATACCAACAATAGCAACAATGTCAAGAAACTTAGATCCATGTATAAGATTTTCAACTATTATGTCTACCTCCTCCTTCAAATCCACTATCACTTCATTGAAATTTGAAGCCCATGGACCTTCTGGAGCTCTATTTGGAGCAACGGCTGAAGAATGGAGGATTGCAACATCGTGCTTCTTTCTACCTTCAATCTTCTTAAGATTATCAATCTTCTTAAGATTACTGTTAACATCCTTAATTTCGTCTAGGACCTTCATAAGACGTGTTATATTATACCATAATGGATGGCCAGTTACCAAACACGAATTGATGGCATACTCTGTTTGGTATGCCAAATCGATAACTTTTAACCAAATATCCTTTAGTTCTTTCTGCTCTTTTTGCCGTTCAAAAAGATCATCGAGATAAGGACTCAAAGACATTAGTTCCTCCTCAATTTTGATAATTAATTTTTTTGCAGAAGGGATAAAATCGGGATCTCCTTTCAGCTTCTCCTTCAAGAACCCAATATTCCGTAAGAGGAAGTAAAAAAATCCTAGACCGTTGGTCTTTGGGAAATCATACGAAAATGAATCCCGGTCATAAGCCTGTAGAATCTTACCCTTTACTTGTTCAACATTCCTCGTAAAGTCACTTAAACATGTGATTGCCTCGGAGAAAGTACCATTCATGTCATGGACAGAGTAAACAAGATACAAATCCTCCTCAATTTCTTCGGTTATCATCATCCAATCTTCATCCCCTCGATGCTCATCAAGTGGTTCAGCTAAAAATGATATAACAAACGTTAAAGATTCTTGAAGAATTAAAAGATCGTCCTTCAAAATACCCACTAGATTCTCGAGGAGAAGGTCAAGGAGGACTTGAATAATTTGTCCCAATAGAAGAGAGTCTAATTGTCTCAACTTCATTTCCTCTAAGAACCTAATGTAAACGGCCTTAAAGACTGGGACACATGGTCTGATCTTCTTTGCAGACAAGAAACAACAAAACATTCAGTTGTGTTGTCATTTCTTCATCTACTGCTTTCACCCAATACATAAATACTAGGCTTGCTGAATATTGAGCAAGAACATGAACAACAACATTGAACGCGTGCAATTCCTTGGAATCCCCCAATTGAACAGGAGCGAGATTAAAGAGATTATGCAACAATGTTACCTTCTTCTCGAGGGTTGCGATTTGATTATTGAACAAAAGAATTTCATCAGGAGTTTTGAACTTGTATAGATCCTTCAGGTTCTGGAGAATATCATCCGAAAATTCCACAGTCAAGCTGTTCATAAGAGGATTGCATGTCAATGAGTACCGTAATAGAAGTTCACACGGTTCTTCAAATTTTTGCTTACAATTCTTTATTCTGTCTTGCAGATCCAGAATCCAGCGTTTGATTTCATGATGTGTGTTTTCCGAAGGGGAAAAAACAAAAGGTTTATATGTTGATATTCCCCACATATCTTCACGAGTACGGTTTAAAGGTATTAAAATATGCCTGATTTCTGCATCAGTATAATCCAATTTGGAAAGGGACCAGAAGAACATCTTCAAGAATCTTAAGTCCGATTTACAATATCGAATCTCTTCCAGCATCCGATCAGCATCAGTATAATCCAATTTGGAATCTTCTTTTTTTTTTTTGAAGAAGGCCAGCTCTCCTTCAAGTGGGGAATCTTCTGAAATCAAACGTAGCCTTTCTTCAAGTGAAGAGAGCTCTGCAAGACAAGAGTCAAACACTTCCAAAACTTCCAAATCCATTTCCTCTGTTTCTTCTTTCTCCTCCTTTACTTCTTTCCTCTCCTTTACCGTTGAACAACTAACGAACCGCAAACACTTCCAAAACTTGTCCATCTTCTTCGTGATTGCCGACGAGAATCCGTACAAATCTTTCTTTTTTCCTATGGGAGCTTGATCTATGGGCCTGCTGCAGCTTAATTGTAAATTATTACTGTTTGCACAAATTGACTTCCAAAAACATTTACTAGTGTCAAAGTTGTTGTGGCTGCATTTCTATTCTCAAAGAGTCGACATTCTTAACTGGGAGAAAGGGTCAAGTGGTCAACACGCTATTAGCTCAATTTGACATTTAAAAACAATCTGGAACCACAAAAAAAAAAACATTCTTAATGGCACAACACCCTATATATTTAAGCGTCATATTTATGTAAAATTCAATTTTAGAGGGGTTGAAATGTGTTATTTCAACCCTCGAAAAGTCCAAACATGTTATTTTAAGTCGAAAATTCAAAAAATATACATTTGGGTAAAAATAGTTTGTTTTATATACTATATTTTTAATTCTTACAAGCATAACCCTATCAAAATACTTCATGTAGGGCGGGTAATTTGGCGATTCAAGACGGATATATTGTCGTGAAGTAGTTATTATTTTCATTAATCTTGCCGACTATAATAACACATCCCGACCAACTTTTCTCACTCGGACGAGCAAAAAATTCCGCATTTTTTTTGCAAGACCGACTTTATTTTGGATTTATTCTGAGGCCGTTCGTCTATTTTTTTTTTTCAAATCTGCCAAGGAAGAACATCTGTTACCCGCAGATTCGGTTCCGACTTCGCCCAGCACTGCATTAGCACGAACAGGAGCAGCTTTCCCGTGTCCTGAACTTGCAGCTGGAGATGACGCCGCCACCGGAGCTGCACCCTTAGATTTCCGATTCCGGTCTACCCACCAGTCCGGATAGCCATGTAATTTGAAGCAGGTGCTCATGTCATGGCCAGCCTGCTTGCAATGGGCGCAAGAGAGCTTTGATTTGTCGATCCTTTCGGTGCGAGTTCAAGTTCAATCAACCTGCAACGAAAAGGCATGAGTATCAACACCTTCCTTCGCAGCTCGTCCTCGTGCAATCCCCCGAGATTGTTCCTCTTGAGTGAAAGCAAGGTATTCCTCATCCAATGTTGGAGCTGGGACCCTAGACAAAAGGTTAGTGCGTATAACAGAGTAAAGCTCATCATTTATACCAATCAAAAATTGGTGAAACTTTTCCTCTTCTCGATCGATTTCGAATTTGCCCACGAGATTGCAGGTACACAATCTGCAAGAGCAGTGGTGCAGCGGTTTGAGACGATTGAGATCGTCATAAAGACCCATGAGTGTGTTGTAATACTCCTCCACAGTCATAGCCGAGGTCTGCTTGCAATCGATAAAAGTTGGCCACAATCATGAAGAAGATGAGGCCTGTTTGAGAGGAAAGTTGTTCAAACGTTGGCCACAAATATCACCAATAGATATATATATATATATATATATATATATATATATATATATATATATATATATATATATATATATATATATATATATCATACATAGTAGTAACTATTAAAGTTGCAACTTTCGTCGTCCACCTTCTTCCAACCAAAAACGACGCCATTTTTTGCAATTCTACTGAAAATTGCCTTCAAACCCTTGTCAATAATAAAAATTGCATACATGGTCCTTTTTCTAGACCATTCAAAGGATTTTTTTTTCTCTCTTTTCACCCTTCTTTCTCCAGACCATTCCAGCAATTATTCACCTCAACCTTTCCTCTACGCTCCTCACCGCTAACCGCGCAGCCCCGCCCCGCCCCACCTCCTCACCTCATTCACACATCACCTTATCGCCTTGTTTGTAGCTTCTTCTCCTCTCTAATTCCCCTTCAAGGTATGTTCAATGTCTAGGTTAATAGTTAGGGTGTGGTTTTGTATTCAGCTAAACCCACCATAATAGTGTTCGTAATCCGATCGGAGATGCTTTTAGTTAATCCATGCCTTTTCCACGCAGATAAGGAAATCAACGTGCTATGGAGCGAATAGCGGTGGATCTGCTGGCAGACCGGTGGATTTGACGGATGGTAAAACCTAACCCTTCATTGAATATCTACAAGTATAGAATTTTTTTTTCCTGTGCAGAATCGGACGAGGACGGCATAAATGGTGGCGGTGATGATGGTGGTTTACGTATTTTAATTTCACTTGCTTTGTTTATGAATTATTTTTTATTTATCCGGGATTTTATTTGCGTTGGAGTTGGAGCTTTTGAGTAAGGTTTTTGAGCTTTCTCTAATCTCTGATTGTTTTTCGTATGATCAGTTGGGATTGAATTTTTCATGTTATTTTCTAATTCATAAAAACATGGAATCTGTTGGTCCTATAAATGCTTCTAGAATTTGTTATTAGGTCTATAAGTTTTTATTCTGTGTTGATAGCTTGCCTACAAACATGCACATGTGATAATCGTCCTTTACCGAATTTCTGGAGGAATCATCGAATTCGAATTTTACAGTTGATATTGAGATTTATATATTGTTTTTTATGACCGTCGTATACATGAGTTTCAACTGTTGATGGCTATATTGTAGGCATTTGAAATTGCTTTCGTCTTGATAAAGTTTTCTTGTTTCATTTGACCAACTTTTCTCTCATATTTTTTGCGAGGAAAGTGAAGGATAGAAACAATAATGGAGTATTTTGCAGCTGGAAGGAGCAGAGTGCCAGAGACCATGTGTTGTTTAGATTTCTAGAGTATATTTGTAAAATCTTTCTTCCGCCATGATTTTTGCTTTATGTGATTTATGATGATGATGATCATCTGTGATTAGATAAGATGGTGGTTGGTAATAAATTTTCTCTTCTACCTTATTTATATTTTTCAAGTATATAGATAAAGTTGAAATGATTCCCCCAACACGTTTTGTTCTTATTTGTATTGTTTATGTTATTAAAAATTTGGAGGTTATGTTGAGCGGACAGATTGCTTGCCTTTTCTGGAATATTATAGCTATTACGACTGCACGGATTAAGTAGAGAGGTGTCTTGGTTGTATATTTATTGATTGTAGTCCTTCTCGATATGGTTTCCAATTTTTAACCATACTAATCTTGGCCTTTACTTTTATAATACAAGTAAATGTGAAAATGTTGTTTCTTGCAGGTACTTTGTATCACCAATTCCATGTGCTTATGTTTTGTGGTTAAGCCTTTCTATCACGCTTGCAGGTAGCTTATAGATTTTTATTCTTTTGAAGAAGATACAATAGCATATGTTTTGTTTTTTGTTTTTTTCTTAAAGGGACATACTTATGTCTACTTGTGATTTGATACACAACGACGATAGCATTTAAATACAAATAGTTTTTTTTTTTTTTTTTGTTTTTGAAAACAAATACAAATAGATAAGGGAAGAAAATTCAATCATCATACATATGAAACCGTCATGATTCATCAAGTGGTGTGTGATTTATTGCTTCTGGTTTTTTCTTTTTCATTAGCAACTTGGGTGGTTCATTGTGTTCCCACTTCTGAACGAGAACATCTCCACATGATACTTGAAAAAGAAGGAAAGTTTTCCTTTTGGCTCAAATGTGTGGAGTTTGGTTTTGCATAAAACTTTGTTTTAAGATTGTTTTTCTACCATTTAATTCTTATGTGCATTCGACACTGAATATACTCCTACATGAAAGGAGCATGGTGTGAGGTTGCCATATTACTGTGTTGTTATTCACCATAAGTGCTTATGGCTTTCTAGGAACAACAAACGTGAATTAAGATCATCTTCCATTGGGTCTGGCTTTGGCTTGCTGTATTTAGATAGCACGGCTGGACTTATGAGTGAGTTGTAATATCTTGAGCTTCCCATTTGTACGGTGATTTGTAATCTTCTTAGCGTATTATACGCCCATACCTGATTGATTTTTCGTGTATAGTTTTTATGAGGATGGTATTATTCACTTAGTTTATGTTTTTATGTTTTTTAAATTCTTGTTTCTATGACTCCATGATCCAGTCCTGGGGTTTCACCGCCATACGGAACAAATCATTAAAAATGATATTCTAGCTGACCTTCTCGTGATGCTTCAGATGTGCTTGTGTCTATGATAACAAATCCAGGAGCTGCTACTTTGATTTTTTTTTCCTTCCAATCATCACAAGAAATCAGTTTCCTGTCGAAATGCCAGTGATGAAGTCATTTCATCTCCATCAAAAGGACTTCACTGATACATTAGTACAACATCCATATACATTCCTACAATGGAAAGCATTTACGATAATACAAACGATGGAATGAAGTTTTCTGTTGAAAAGAAAGCTACTTAGAGACACAGAATTTTGGAAAACTCTTGTTATAATGTTGAAAATCGTACTTACGTTTTGTATTTGCTCATGTTAATGCTATGCTGTTTTCATTTTGAATGTGTTCTTTGGCAGTCTCTACTCAAAGGAAATGGGAAGGATAGGGTCAGAAATTCATACCGATTTTGTTGTTGCTCAGGTGAATCTTGTATCTGAAACTCTTTTAAATCTGTCAAGAAAAATACTGTTTTGTCTCGAAATAAACAAGATTCAAGTTTCATTTCTTCGATCTCATTGACTTAGATGCTATAGTTAGATTTTCTCATGTTCACCCATGTTCACCTATGTTCATGACCATTTATTTTCTGTTTTTTCATCTCAAGTGTTTTTTTTGCACTTATTACATATGGTTTCATAACATATGGTTTCATTTCCTAAGTTGCAGTGTATTCATCTTCTCAAACAACATATAAGATTTTTTTTTTATCTTTTTTCTTTCTCACTTTATGGCCGTTCACATGAAGACAACCAATTATATTGTTACTAGGTAGCCATTTCAACTAACTTGTTGCGCTATAAATTCTGGAATTAACGTTGCTGTATACAAAGGTCTTAAGGGGCGTAAAGAAGATGCAAATTTGATGCTATTTCCCCCCTAAATAGATCTCCTTCTTTTTGACTTTTATTCTGCAGATCCGTCACTTGTCTATGGAAGTTAACAAGTTGGCGTCGGTTTGTTACCGTCCTCAATGAGAGCTCCAGACAAAACGGTCCGTTTACATTCCTTTGTTTTGATTTTGCAAACTAACATTTCTTTTTGGAAAGAAAGATGACTATTATCAGCATCTATTGAGCATTGTTGCCATGCTCAATTATGACCTCAAAGAAGAGACTTGGCTTTGGAAGTGTTGTAGACTTGTAGTATAAGCGAACGGTTGAACATTTAGAAAGGCTTTGCGTACTTCTTTTTCAGCAAGTACAACAGTAGTCTTTGATTCAAGACCTTCCAACACTACTATTGTACTTGATGTTTTCTTCTTGTCTTTAGTATATAAACTGGGATTTTTTTATGTACTTGTTTTGTAATCTAAATCATGGTTTTGCTATTGTTCTGTTTTCTACTCAGTTTCCATTCTTTATCAGTAGATTTGGCTATTAATTTCCCCCATACCTTTTTATTTGTGTATTCTTTTTTAATATCAATTCTTTGTTACATATTAAAGTAAAAAAAACAATAGCATAAGAAATGCAATGAGTGGGCCCGTGCAACGCACGGGTGCATCCACTAGTATATATATATATATGCGGAATTTTTAGCCCGTCTGAGTGAGAAAATTTGGTCAGGACGTGTTATTTTAGTCCGGCCTCTGACAATATATCCCGTCCCGAATGCCAAATCGCCGTCATCTACCAGAGTATTTTGATGCATTATCTTGTAAGAAATTAAAAATAGGTGATATAAACCAAACTATTTTTACCGAAAGGTATATATATTTTCAATTCCCTCTTATTTTAACCCCCGTTATTGGAATTAAGACACAACATCACGTTCAAGTTCAAGTTCATCAATTGTGTACACTATTTAAAAGTTAGTTAGGAGTTTGTTAGAGGTTGTTATTAGCGGTTACCACCAAGGAGCTTCTATATAAGGCTCATTAGATACATGATTAAGTTAAGCATTTAGTTTATAAAGTTCTACACAAGATATTCGTACTTAAGCTTTCTTTCTTGTTGTTATGGATAGATTCTGTTTTCTATTGTACTCTTCATATGTAATTTTTCGATGATCAATGAAGATCTCTGCGTTTTCTACTTGTCTAGTATTACAATCTTCATAAAATCTTCATGGTATCAGAGCGCGTTTTCTTGCTTATCCGTTGTAGTCTTGCCAAGTTTTTTCCCAGGAAGTTATGGTTCTGGTTTGATTGATTCTTGAAGGGACGTTTCTGCATTGCTTGCTTGTTCCCGATCACCGACCGGTTCTAGTTCTATTTTTCCATGGATTACGAGTTCAAAATCATGGCATTTTGCCAGGTAATCCGTTATACTTACATCCAAACGAAAATCCAACTTTGGTCTTGGTTCAGCCATTGTTGAATAACAAAAAATATCATCCATGGAGTCATTATATGAAAATGGCTTTAATAACCAAGAACAGGATTGGTTTCATAGATGGAACAATCAATACACCTACCTGCTGTGGATTCACTGGAGTTTCAAGTTTGACTGCAATGCAATACCTTTGTAAAAACTTGGATATTAAATCTGTAATGCCTTCTATAGCCCAAAGTGTGATGTATAGAGAAACAGCAAGACAAATTTGGTTAGATTTGCAATCAAGATTTTCTATGTTGGATGTTTTTCGTTTGGGAGATTTATTGGAACAAGTTCATGCTCTTAGACAGGGAGATTCCGATGTCACAACCTATTTTACCAGGCTTAAAACTTTATGGGATGAAATAGCTATCATGAAGCCCAATCCAGTGTGTTCTTCTTGTGTTCTAGATGTCACCGTGATGTTATTAAAGTGTTTACCAAGTTATCTTTGAGACAGAAAAAAGTAGTCAAGTTCTTGAGAGGCTTGAATTCGAGTTTTCACATGTGTTGACACAAGCACAGTTAATGGTTCCTGTCCCAGATTTAGATACAGTTTTTGCCCTGGCCTTGAGATTGGAAGATCAGAAAGAATCTGATAGTAGGTTTCCAGAGGCAATAGCTTTATATAACAGGGATTTTAATCCTAATGCAAATTCTGGTCTGCAAGTGAATACACAAAGTTCTAGTTATCAACAAAATTAAAGTAGAATGCCAGTTAATGGAGGATCCAATTTCAAGAAAGTAGTGGTACTTCGAATGGTAAGAAGGTTCAGTGTACCTTTTATGGTTACATTGGACACACTGTAGACAAGTGCTACAAGAAGCATGGATTCCCACCTGACTGGAAACCTAAGAACAGAGTGAATATGGCACAATCAATTTCAGAAGATCAGGTTATGAGTTCTAGCAATCCTTGTCTAATACACAGATTTGTGAGGGTTATACTTTGAGTAAAGATCGGTTTCAACAAATGATGAGGTTCCTGGATGTCCCGAAGACAAATTCCTATGAGCATGTAGCCAATCAAGCCACTGTATTGACCACTAATTTCACTCCAACTGCTGACACATCAAGTTTGTCTAAATCCTTTAGTTCCTTGACTTGGATTATAGATAGTGGTGCTACAGACCACATAGTCAGTAGCATTCACACTCTACAATCCTCAAGACATGTTCACAATATGTATGTTGGTCTGTCAAATGGTGCCAGTGTGAAAGTCACACATATAGGCACAATACATATAAATGACCAGCTAGTACTTACAGATGCTCTTTGTATATCAGAATTCAATTTCAATTTGATATCTTTAGCTAAACTAACTGCTAACCCTGATTTGACTGTTATTTTTGGTCTTGATTCCTGTCTGATTCAGGACAAGAAGCTTGGGAGTCAGATTGGATCAGCTAGAAAGTGTAAAGGCCTTTATGTTTTGCATAGTGCATGTGAGATCACAAACAACCTTTAGCTGTTAATAATGTCTTTTTAGATGATCATTCATGTATCACAGATGAACAAGTTTGGCATTACAGACTTGGTCATATGTCAAATCAAAGGCTTTCTGATTTACTTCAAATTGATGCTTATTGTACAAATCAGAAACCTTATCACATTTGTCAATTAGCAAAACAAAAGAAAAACTCTTTTCCTTTGAGTACATCCTCTGTAAATGATGTTTTTTATCTTGTGCACTTTGATATATGGGGCCCCTATAAACAAAAGACTGTACATGGCCATGCCTATTTTCTTACTATAGTAGATGATTACTCAAGATTTACTTGGATACATTTATTAAAGGCAAAATCTGAAGTAAGGCAGTTAGTTCAGTCTTTCATTCAATATGCTTTAGTTCAGTTTAACAAGCATGTTAAAGTAGTAAGGTCAGATAATCGTGCTGAGTTTGATATGCCTGAATACTATGCAGAAAAAAGTGTTATACACCAGACATCATGTGTGGATACACCACAACAGAATAGCATAGTAGAGAGGAAAACACCAACACATTTTGAATGTTGCAAGGGCTTTGAAATTTCAAATTAAACTTACCCTCACTTATTGGTGTTATTGTGTTTCACATGCGCTTTTTTGATAGACCACCCTTCACCGTGATTAATCTTCAGACACCTTATTATCTGCTATATAATAAGCAATTTGACTACACTGAACTTAAAGTCATTGGTTCTCTTGTATATGCTTGCACACAGTCACACAACAAGACAAAATTTGATCCTAGGGCTATGATGGGAGTCAACTTTACGTGACTCCGGTGTATTGTTTACCCCGCTTACCACACTTTCAAAGACATTTTTGGGTGAATTAGACCGCTTTTAAAGTGCTATCGTGAGCTTATGGCACGGGGAGTGGATCCGTTACTTTGATGGATTATTACCCCTTTTTGTTGATATTAACCCTATTCCCGAGCACTTTTACCCTCCAGAATTGTTTGGATGTTTTTGGTTTGTGTTGAAGGGTATTGGTGTCTCGAGGACCCGGAAGGTGATGTTTTATGGTGAAAAGCATGATCGAGGCAAGAGGAGAGATCAAAAAGGAAGAAAAGTGAAGTTTTGGGGCAACAGGGGTTCAAACGCGCATTTGAACCCCCCAAACGTGCGTTTCAGAAGCTATCAGTTGATTCAGAGTTCAACCCCTCTGAACGCGCGTTTGAAACCACCTTAAACGCGCGTTCCAAGTCCTCCAAACGCGCGTTTGAACCTCCTAAACGCGCGTTCCAGATGAAGATCAGCCAAGAGCCTGCCCAAAAATGAAGCGAAACGCGCGTTTGCACTAAGCGAAACGCGTGTTTGAAGAAGTTAAACGCCAGTCTCAGCCTTCCAAACGTGCGTTTGAGGCCAGTTTTTGCAGATTTTTCCTCCACCTATAAATACCCCCCTTAGACTATTTCTTGATTATAACCATTCACTTAGCAAAACTCGAACCATTTCATAGCTCGAATTTTGTAATAGCTTAGAATACAATCTCTTAGCTTGAATCAACACTATTTTAGCTTAATCTTTCCATTTCTTAGCTCAGATTTCTTCTACAAACACTAAGAGACCATCTTTTAATTAGTTCTTTGTTTTGTACTTTTTGGATCTAATCTCGAATTTCTACAAATTAATGGTATATTTCTTCTTTCTCTTACTAGTTATGTCTTTAATTTACTGTTTCTTCTATGCTTTAACTAGTATAATGAGTAGCTAATCCCTTTTCATAGTCGAATCATGTGAAATTTGGTGAAATCACCCTTTGGGTGATGAAATTGGGAGTGAGTAGTGCTTTTTATTGTTGTATCTTGCATGTTTCACGTCTTAGAACTTGTTATAACATATTTGGGCTAGATTGATCACATAGGTCAAAATCACACACATCACTCTAAAGAGTTGTTCAGATAGAGAGATGTGGGAAAAGGGGTTCTGAGATCACGGCGTAGACTCGGCTTAGTTGTTAAGCCCGAGCCCAATGTGAGGTTACTCATTTTAACGTTTAACGGCTCCAGAATTTCCAGATTCCAGCGATTGAATATGAGATTGTTTAAAATAATTCTATCAAATTCACTTGCAATAGTAATTGCTAGAGAAATCGCCATAAATTTCAGATCACCTATTGAACGCATCTCTTTTATAAAACATATATCACAATCTAACTCTTTTATATCCATCACTTGAACAAGTTTCAAGTTGCTAAGATCATAACGGTCATGACGACGAATTTCCCATTTACAGTTAAAGAGCAGATAGTGGATATTTGGACATATATCTGTAGCATTACTAACATATTTCCTTTTCTTAGGGTTGCAAACACAATATGGATTACGTAAAGTGGAACTTGATGAATTAGAAGCCTCGTTATTGACCATTAATTGGAAAATGTTCTCCTCTTGAGCCTTTCTTTGACAAATTCATGCACTAGATCATGAATCTGACAGCTTTTTATCCCACCGTATGAACTTCTCTTATTAGCAATCACAAGGCTTCTGTCAACTAGATCACTTAAGTACTCTTTTGCCATATTTTTCAAGTTGTCCTTATTGGAATTATGCACAAATCCCTCAGCGATCCATAGCAACGTCAACTTATTCACACGAATTAATGTATCTTCTGCAAATGCTCCAAAATAGAGAAAGCATGGCTTCAGATGTTCTGGTAAATGTTGATAACTTAATTCTAACACGCTTGTTAAGGGTGATTTTATATGATTTATATCGTTATATTTTATAATGATTCCCTCCATATTCATATAATTTGCATAGAAATTAAGGGTTTAATCGAATTATTGAGCAAATGAGTTTTAAAAGTATTTAAGTGCAAAATCGAGCTAATTATGTGATTTTATTGGATAAATATCTTTAGATGTAAGATGTTACATTTTGCATGTTTTTATCGTGATGTAGGTACGCTTGCATGAGGTGGAACGAGCTTGAATGGTGTTCATTTGAATATCTAAATGCAAGTAGAAGAAGAAGGAAGAGGATTGGAGCTCGAGTTTAAAGTGAATTGAACGAGCGTTCAGAGTCCCGTCCAGTTGGACGGGCGTCTGAAATGTTGGACGGGCGTCCAGAGGTGCAAAATCAGTACAGAGTCTTGAGATATTTGATGAACTGGCGTCCAGACCCTTTCGAACGAGCGTCCAGAAGAGATAGTTTGATTCAGAGTTCTGAGGAATTTGCTGAACGAGCGTCCAAATTAAAGAAGGACGGGCGTCTGATCATGATTCGGCCCGACTCGAAGATTTCAAAGCAGTTGGACGGGCGTTCGATGAGTTGACAGCGCCCAAGAGCCGACTTTAGCCAAACCGACTTACTAGTCTATAAATAGCAGCGCATATCTCAACCCTAGAAGATCATCATATACACCCCTAATTTTCTGAGGCCGAGTAGTGCTCGGTCGGCCAAGCCCTGGTGCTTGGTCGACCGAGGGTTAGTTTAGGTTTTAGTTATTTCGTTTCGATTCATGAGGATGGCTGTTTCGTGATCAAACTTGGGCAGCATGTTAAACTTTTCTCAGAGCGTTTTATGTCTTCCTCTGGATGATTTTGTGAGTGTTTTAATTAAAGCTTGTTTCTTTCCTTTGATTATTTGTTATGCAACGCATATCGAGAGATTGTTGTTATTGATGTTTACCGTATGACGAGAGTCGGTGTAAACCTTAGATCACCATGGGAAAGATGGGATTTTTAACCTTGACATAACGAGAGTTGATAGGTTAGATTTCTAGGTTGCTAGATTGAGAGATCTTACACCTTGTTTTGATAGCGTCAATCTTATAGATCGAGAGATGAGAGATTGACAAAGCGAATTATCTACTTAGTAGTAGAATTCATACTTATGAGAGGTGAACCACATCTTTAATTAGATCATCATGAGATAATCCAGAGAGGAGAATAAGGGTTGCGGGATGGTGGATCATGGTTTGTTCGATGTTGATTTGCTTCAGTCATTATCATGATTCGTTAGTTTTATCGTTTTTCTTAGTTGTAGCTTTATTTATTTATGTTGTTCGCAACGATGTCTTCCTTGCTTTGGACTGACAATCCTCTGTCCAGTTTATCTTTTCATTCTATTATATTAGGTTTAATAATAATGGTAACAATGTTAGGAAAATTAATGAACTAGATACCCCCGATTCCCTGAGACCGACTCCGGTATTAATCGCTATACTACGATCCCTACACTTGGGGTATACCGGATTTATAAATTTATTACTTGTTTATTTTTCATTGCATAAAATCCGTGACAACGCTCATACAATCTTCCTTCAAAACATAGGAACCTACTGCTTTAGAAATTTTATTCCACCAACTTAGACTTCTTTCCGTTCTAAGAAGACCCGCGATTAAAACAATTGTCAAAGGAAGGCCTTCGCATTTATTTGCAATCATCTTCCCAACCTCTGAAAAACCTAGTGGGCAACCTTCTACATGAAATGCCTTCTTTCGCAACAACTCCCAACTTTCTTTCTCAGACAGAAAACGTAGGTGATGAAGGATACAATCTTTTTTGGCTCGTAAAGCAACATTACGAATACGCGTCGTGAAAATAACTCTACTTCCTTTTCGATCATTTGGAAGTGATCTTTCAATTTCATTCCAGGCCTGAACGTCCCAAACATCGTCCATTATAATAAGGTACCTTCTGCCTTTGAGACACTTACAAGCATGTCTGCCAAATCTTCTTCCTTCATATTATTCATTTTGTCATCCTTCCCTTTGATATTAGCTAGAATATCAAGCAATATCTTTCTAGCATTATGAACTTGGGAAACAATACAATAAGCAAACACGTGAAAGTAATTCCTAACGGCAAGGGGCACTCAGAAACCTTGTTAGCCATGGTAGTCTTCCTACGCCAGCATACCAACAATAGAAACAATGTCAAGAAACTTAGATCCATTTATAAGATTTCCAACTATTATGTCTACCTCATCCTTCAAATCCACTATCACTTCATTGAAATCAAGCCCATGGACCTTCCTGGAGCTCTATTTGGAGCAACGGTTGAACAATGGAGGATTGCAACATCGTCGCCTTTCTACCTTCAATCTTCTTAAGCTTGTTTGTTAACATCCTTAATTTCGCTCTAGATCTCCATAAGACGTGCCATATGATACCATAATGGATAGCCGCCACGAACATGAATTGATGGCATGTTCATTTGGTATGCCAAATCGATAACTTTTAACCAAATATCCTTTAGTTCTTTCTCGCTTTTTTGCCGCTCAAAAGATCATCGAGATAAGGCCTCAAAGACATTAGTTCCTCCTCAATTTTGATTATTGAATGCTTTGCAAAAGGGATAAAATTTGTATCTCTTTTCAGCTTCTCCTTCAAGAACCTAAGATTTTGTAACAGGAAGTCGAAAAATCCAAGACCGTTAATCTTTGGGAAATCATACGAAAATGAATCTTGGGTTCGGTCATAAACCTGTTGAATCTTGCCCTTTACTAGTTCAACCTTCCTCGTAAAGTCACCTAAACATGTGTTTGCCTCAGAGAAACCACCATTCTTGTCATCAACAGAGAGAACAAGATACAAATCCTCTTTGACAAGAACCTCAATTTCTTCGGTTATCATCATCCAATCTTCATCCCCTTGATGCTCATCAGGTGGTTCAACTAAAAATGATATAAGAAGCGTTAAAGATTCTTGAAGAATTAAAAAACCGTCCTTCAAAATATCCACTAGATTCTCGAGGAGAAGGTCAAGGAGGACTTGAATAATCTGTCCCAAAAGAAGAGAGTCTAATCCTCTCAACTTCATTTCCTCCAAGAATCTATTGTAAACGGCCTTAAAGACTGGGACACATGGTCTGTACTGCTGCAGCACATTAAACAACAAAACATACAGTTGTGTTGTCATTTCTTCATCTACTGCTTTCACCCAATACATAAATACTAGGCTTGCTGAATATTGAGCAAGAACATGAACAACAACATTGAATGCTCGCAATTCCTTGGAATCCCCCCATTGAACAGGAGCGGTATTTGTATCTAATTAGGTTATAATACAAATACCAATTACTATTTTTTTTTTTGGTAAAATAGTAATTGGTATTTGTATTATAACCTAATTATTATTTAATTTATTTATTTAATTAAAAAGATTTATTTTAAGAGATAAAGAGGCAAAAGTATTTTTTTTGGCACAAAATGAATAAATAGGACACACATATTTTTTTTAGTTGTAAAAAGAACAAACAATTTCAGACGGACAACATTACCCTTTATGAGTCGCACATATAGCTTCAAAGGTATTGTTTGCATATATGATATTTTATCAGTATTTGTTATATGTTTTTTTTTTTCAAACACTCGTAACTTTTGATTTACAACTCCGATCATCGAAATTTTTTCACCAAAATTCATGCTTTTTTTTGCTCTTCAATTTGAGCCCAAATACGATATCCTTCCGACGTATATTTTGAAAGACGAAAAAATATTTGTATTAACCAGAGCGTTTTTTCTTATAAACGACCGTAACTTTTGATTTATCTCCATTTTGAGACCGCGTTTGATACCTTTTCGACGTAGTATTTGAAAGCCGAATTTAATCGCAGCATTTACACCGACACGATGTCGATAAGATATGCAAGATAATAATATCGTGCTCATTTAAAGCTTAATTCAAGTGACTACTTCAAGGCACACATAGCTGGCTCATATAATGCTTAATTCAAGTGATTAACTATTAAGCCTATGTCAAGTTTATGTGGTTTTGATTGATAAAAGGAATATCATAGATTAACTTAATTAAGGTGTGGTGTTTAATCGCAGCATTTACACTAACACAATGATCGAATGATAATAAGAATGTGATAATGCGATGCAATATCAATATCAATATCGCGATGAGCGATGATCGATATTAGTATCGATGAACAAATGTGATATGAGGTAATCGGTGTCATTTAAGGCTTAATTCAAGTGACTACTTCAAGGCACACATATCCGCTCATTTAAGGCTTAATTCAAGGGACACAATATCATATCCGCTCATATAAGGCTCATATAAGGCAAAAAAAAACCCTTCAACAAAATGCTTCTTGCATATTTTCCTCATATTTGCAGTGAAGTAAAGCTCCAATCTTTGCATATCTCTCTTAAATTATCAGCAATAATTGGCAGACATTAAGGCCCAAATAAACATCAAAAATGGCAAACCATAATGGAAGAAAGAATACCCAAAAAAAAAAAGAACAATGGCGTAAGAATAAAGCTCCAATCTTTACATATTCCACTCAAATTAACACCAAAAACAACAGAATTCAATAGCAAATATAGTGAAAAGTAATACCTCAAACTTTGTACATTATCCCCTCAAATCAACACCCATAATAGCGTAAAATAGCAAAAATGGCGTAAACTAAAGCCCCAAAAAAGAAATGGAACAAAATATGCAACTAGTAAAATAAGGAGACTACTTCAAGGCAGGTAATCAGTATCATTTAAGTCTTAATTCAAGTGACTACTTCAAGGCACACACATCTGGCTCATATAAGGCAAATTATCGATCATCGACATCATATTATTATTCTTCGATATCGACATCGATATTGATCATCGATCTCGATTTCGAATATCAAACATGGAAAACTTGTTCTAAACTTCAGGCCCAAAACTTGTTCTAAACTTCAGGTCACTTATTTACAACCACATTGCTCAACTTTCCAACACCAAGCTGAAATGCAAACATGGTATATATTTTGAAAACCTCAAGCTGCTTCAAAATCTCATTGATAATCCACTCATTTCAACTTGATCATTCTTATATGTACTCATAATTCTACTAACACTAAGGAGGTATCCTCCCCCCCTACACACCTTAATACCTCATAACGAAAAGGTACATCAAATGTAAGTATTTTCAACATATACTTTTATGCACTCAATGTAAGAACTAGGAATACTCAAGTGGTTTTAAGAAACCCAACCAATTATATGACTGAAATTAACAGGATATTGAACTAGCAGAAAGGATGGTAAGGCCAATGTCATTGTTTCCAAAAGAGTTGTCAAAGGCAAAACCATTCTCAAATGCAGGTTATGGTTCCATTAAGCGTGTTTATATCGTCATTAATGAAGACAAAGTCGCTCCTTGGCCTTCCAACGTTGGTTAGTAGAAAACATCGACGTATAACAAGTTAAAGAGATCAATAACTCAGATCATAATGCCATGCTTTCAAATCCACTTGAACTCTGTCGATGTCTTCTCGAGGTGGCCAATCACTTTTAACTATTTTTCCTCCTCCTTCTTTTGTTCTGCTTTGTGATTGATGTGTTTTAAATTGTGTGCTTGTAACACTTTTTGTTTTGTATAAATAAAATCACACTATGTATGACACTCAAGAAAAAGAGTATGTAGGATCTGTTATTCTCATCTCAATCTACATTAATAATACAATTCAAGAATTAAATCCAGCAGACACATATATATTTTGATATTTACTACAATTCGTGTTGAATTCACCGTTTTGACAAAGCAACTTTCTTTACTTTGATGATCATATTTCCATGCAAAATAGTATTATTGAAATAATGGTGGATTCAAAATGATCTGCTTTTACCTATTTCAAAGCGATAAAACATCCCCAATTTTGGGAGTTGTTACCTCTCTTTCGATTCCGTGATATTCACTCGCACACCATTTAGCGATTTCTCCTAGCTTTGCTAAGACTCGGTTTTGCTTTCTTCTTCGGAATAATTAACCTTTGATCGAGGCGATCTTGTCCGAAAATCAGCTGATTAATCTCTTCAGAGTATTCCGACTGCAAAAAATATCTTCAATCCGGCCTCTTCTTCCTCCTCCTCCGTACGTAAATCTTCTTCTTCCTCGCTTGATGAATCAGCAGAAGCTCCACTACTAATCACAGAGCAGCTGGAACTTCGCCAGAGCATCGGCGGAGTAAATAATTAACAGCTTATTTTTCTTTTATTGTCTTTCCTTCTGATGTAGTTTTTGCAAATTCGATTGAGTTGTAAATTGCGTGGACAGTAAAACATTAAGCATAATATGCAAGTGCTCTCCAATGGTCGCTTGATAAAAGCAACAAGAGTCCGAGCGAATAAAGCGCCTGATTTGAATCAATTTACGAGCGTGAGAAGAATTGTGTAATGGGGGTATTTTAGTCCGAACGGTTTGTCCTTATTGCAACTAATAATTTGAATCAGGATTAATGCTTTATTAAGGGGGAAAAAGGGACTTTTACCTAATTTTTCCTTATTTTAATGGATTTTAATTCATGGGTATAAAAGGACCATTACCTAAATTACTCATTAGTTTTTACACGGCAAACTTTTTCTGCAATTGGAGTAGAGGCAGACGCTCTGCTAAGGAAAGAAGAACTTTCTCTGCAATTAGAGTAGAGGCCGACACTGTGCTAAGGAAAGTAGAAAAAAAATTAGGACGCTGTTTTTCAATTCGGGGTTTAACGGTTGATTTTTGGTGTAGACCTTAGTAGATGATATTGATCACCGCGAGGATATTCGCAGAGGTGTTGGTTCGATGATTCAAGACTTTTCTTTCAAGATTTTGCATTTGAATTCGCTTTCGAAATACCAAAGATAAGGAGAGTGTTTTTAAACAGATATTGTGTGTTCAATCGTATTTGATTATGTTGTTGTTGGTGTTGTTTATGTTTTTTTTTGTTGTTGTTTTGTTTGATATTCACTTTACCACTTTGGTAGGTAGTAGGAAAAAGAAAGAGGGAAAGATGCGAAAGCTGTTCTTTCAGAAATTGGAAAATCAGGTTGTGTCAGGCCTGACACTTGAAAATCAGGTTGTGCCTTTTCTGACATGAAAATTCAGGTAAACGTAAGGTTACCTACGTTTAAACGTAGGAATCCTTACGTTTATTCCTTACATATCCGTCTGAGTCAGAACGTAAGAAACCTACGCTTAAACGTAAGGTAATTCAATATTAGGCGCTTACAATAAATGTTCATTTCTCTACGTTTAAACGTAAGTTTCCTTACGCTTAAACGTAAGAAATCTTAAAAGTTTTGAAGAACGATTTTTCTATGTTTGGGCGTAGAGACTCAGATTTCTCTACGCCTAAACGTAAGGTCTCTACGCTTGGGCGTAGAGACCCTACGCTTGTACATAGAGAAATGCGATTTCCGATTTATAGGGTTTAGGTTGATTGTAATTTCCAGCTTATAGGGTTTATAGAGATTGGGAAATGGAAGTTGATAGTGTATGTGTATGGTGTTACTAGCATTATTTCATGTATATGTTCATGTTGAGATTGATTGAGGCTTGATGGTGAGATTGATGGTTTGATCGTGCATAAGTCTTCGTTCCTACCCAAAATGGTGCTCAAAAATGGCTCTGCTTTTTAGAGACCATTGTCATTGAAATTATTGATCACACTTACTATGCATTTTTTCATGTATATGTTCATGTTGAGATTGATTGAGGCTTGATGGTGAGATTGATGGTTTGATCGTGCATAAGGGTGCTATTCTACTCAAAATGGTACTGAAAATGGCTCTGCTTTTTTCAGAGACCATTGTTATTGGAAATATTGATCACACTTACACTTACATTAATCATTTAGGTATTAACTTGAAAGACTCTGAAGGAATGAGAAAAATAGCCCGTTAATGTGGTGTATATTGAACAAGTACTTTACAACAACATTGATTGCCATCTACCACTTCCAAACGTAGATAATGGCATTTTAAACGTAGAAACACTACGTTTAAACGTAGATAAATGCGTTTTAACCTACGTTTAAACGTAGAGCAATGCATTTATTGTAACTTCCTAATTTATTGAATTACCTTACGTTTAAACGTAGGTTCCTTACGTTTAAACGTAAGGATCCTTACGTATAAACGTAAGGAACCTACGTTTACGGCTATGGTTTGTGTCAGACGGATATGTGAATTCCTTTACGCTTAAACATAAGGATCTCACGCTTAAACGTAAGAAATCTTACGCTTACCTGAATTTCCATGTCGCAAAGGCACGACTGATTTTCGTCAGTGTCGCCCGACACAACACGATTTTCCAATTTCTGTGTTCTTTCGAAGAGTTATAAAAAGGATGAAACTTCTGTGCTTTGCAGATTGGGCTGCTAAATGAAAACAAGATAAATAAATAAGTAAACTATCTATGTCTTTCCTTGCTGTTTCTTTTCAAGAGAAAAAAAAGAATAATAATACAAAAGGTGATATATATATATATATATATATATATATATATATATATATATATATATATATATATATATATGTTCTCTTTTCTCCCCGTATGGTTAGTGTGATATTCAAAAGAATGAAAACACCCCAGCTGCTGTTTTATTTTCGAAAGTTCTGTGATTAAAAAAAAAGGGTCAATTACATCTTTCTATTTGTTTTTCTTTAGAAATACATTTTTGTATTTATTTTCTTGAAAAAAAAAAAGAAGTAAAATAAGATGCAAAGGTCATAAACATGTGTCTAAAATGGATACAATGAGAAGAGATAATGTATAAGGCTTTCGAATGAATGAATGATATAATAGGTATAAAGGTGTTTGGCAGGTGACAATGTGTCTGTTCACCTTATTTCTATGATTTCTTGTGTACAACTTGTTGTTGTTTGGTGTGCATGCCTTTGAGGACATTCTATGTTAACTTGCAATGTGTAGCTTCGACTTTTTGTAGCCTTGGCTCAGCACTACAACTGAGACCCTCTGCGGGGAGAAGATGTGAGCACCGGAAGGCAATGTTTAGGTCTTGTGGGACATTGACTTAGTAGTCATTAATCCTTTTACAATGTGTTAGGTAGTGTAATTAGAATGTCTAGGACTAGAAGTCCTTAGGAAGCCTTTTTATGTGAATGAACCAGGTGGTTAGAATTTAACTCGTAAAATTACATATGTGTGTGTCTAAAAGCTAAAACGTCAATATCATTGGTGAGACACATTTTTACATCGAAGCATGGGACCCTTACCGCTCCTACGGGACTACGTGTAACTCCCACATGGATCATGAGTCCATGCCCCCAAGAGTGGTGCCGCCCATGTTGTGGTGCATTTCTCATCATGCGTAGTGTCCTTTGATATTGATGTAACAAACCTTATTTGTGTGAGGATATACTACGGAGCTAGTAGAGGGTGAGAGAGCTCTACTATTACAACTTATGTGGTAGTGATTGTAGATGATGTCATGTTATATATATGTATCGGCCTTTATTGCTATTTAATGTACCGTTTCTTCTATCCCTTACTAAGTACGTATGTACTTATCCCCTCTTCTTTCTTGTCCCCACCCCGAGAAGGTGGTGTTTTTGTAACACCCCAATTTTTCGAGATGGGTATACCCGAGATTTATTTCATAGGATTTCCGAAGTTTATTAATCTATATTTTGTGGGAAAAATATCAACATCTTCATATCTATATTTAAAATAATTTAGTGTTATCAAACTCCTTTAAATTGCAATTCAAAAAAAAAACTCCTTTAAATTATTTTTTCTCATACATTATACTGAGTACATATACGGTTATATGTGACCATCCGCAGAAGGGTGTATACGAAATATTATGATAGTATCAGATAATTATATTTGAACTTTATATAATAAACTATCCATTCTTTTATTTTATATTACTTTTGAATAACTTCCTAATTGTAATTTGTAAATCATTTTGATTTGATATTAATTTATTAGGTTTCATTTCAACGTATATACTCTAATCTTAATGTCATGCATTTAACAGTACTTGAAGGTTACAAGACATATCTAATTATAATTTATATCTTGAGATAATGCAAAACGCATGCAAGAATTATTCTACACTTTTTTTACGACCAATGCTGCCATGCATATCAAAACGGGCCACCACCAATTACACAACCGTCGCGAAACCGAAACCGAAAGTATAGCCATCAGAGAGTTTGACTACGAGCATCCAAGCTTCCATAAATAAATATATATTCATAAAACATATTCATGTTCGCACCTCGATCTGAAGCCTCCTATTATCATGATCTAATGTTTGAGATGTATTAAGCAACCTAGTTCCTTAGCCATCGTTAATATTTGAGTTAACTTTTCATCCAACCACATCGGCATGTATCTAGCGTCTAGCAATGTCTTGAGCAGCACTAGTGTGTTGTACTGGAAGCGTCAAGGTGGACATGGTTTAAACTATTGGATATTCGAATATTATTTGTCGTCCGTATGGTGAGTTTAATTTTATTTCTATAAAAGTCAATGTGTGTTTTTATTAAACTATTTTAATTGAATATATTATTGATATAGATATATAATATGTATCTTGTTAAAAATGATAAATGATTTCTCTCGTTTTAAGAAATGGTTAGCGAATCCGATGAATGCGGCTAGTCAAGATGGGAGGAAGTGATAATAAATCAAAAGGCAATGGATGCAGTGGTTATGGTGGATGCATTTTACAGCCTTAGGGTCTTATGAATGCTTTGTTGTTGCTTGAATGCCTCCCTTTGACTATATCTTGATAGCTAGTAAGCTGCTTCTTCTTCTTCTTCATTAAAGGTGACATATATCTAAGGATATAGTATACATTTTCTGGACAATAACATTAATTTTTAGAAAATTTTTATGGTGCAACCGTTGTATGAAGGTTGTACCAAGTGGCATACTTTACCACCTTTCATTTCTAACCTCTCACACACGCCAAAAGTGTATTATGTGAAAGAGAGTTAAAATGAATGGCTCTAAAGTATGCCACTTGGTACAACCTTCCTACAACCGTTGCACCATAAAATCACTTTTAACCTTTTTGTGACTCTCAATATAGCCGATATATAAACATGCATTTTACAGCCTTAGGGTCTTATGTTTAATTTTGAGAATGAATATGAATGAACATAAGCTAGCTAGACATTCAACAAATTTACAAATACCCACAAGTTTGTTGAATTCCTCAAAGTCCAAGGTCCGGATTCTCGGCTTTGAGAAGCCAGGCTTTACCCGGCTTTGGTGATGTGGCCGGATCACGTTCGTCCATTCCAATTGGAGAGAGAGAACACACAAAAATTGGGTGGCCGTGATCCGGCCACGTCCCCAAATGCTAGGGAGAAGCTGGACTCCAAAAGTAGAGAGGATCCAGTTCGGTCTTTGAGATGGATGCACCGACAGTAGAGTAGGACTGTTGTTGAACACGGAGGATCCATCCGAGACAAAGATGATTCATACCGTATTTTCTAGCATGCATTTCTGCAAAAAGAACATTGCTCAACACACATACATAGAAATATATTCCAACATAATTATACATCAATTATCAAGTGAGAGCTGCTTTTCATGCAATGTGCATATATATCAAGTGACCAAACCAAAACATATTACCTGATAATAAAATTTACACATGATTTACTTTTTGTAATCTTATCTTGACAGGTTCATCAAAAAATCATGTCTCAAGAGTCTTAGCTGACCAGAATCTTTATCTTCTAAGTGAAGCTACTGAAGATTAAATTAAAAGGATCCCAACTCTGCTCCACAGGACCAGAATGATGCCCCTGATTTTAAGAAGCATTTTGGAAGTTTATGAAGCTTGGCTCTAGTCAGGCTGGCTGTTAATTTTGACCTCTCACGCTTTAGGCACACAAGTACACGAGAAATTCTTGGGTGGTGACAACGCATCACAATGCAAAGAACATGTAGTTTGTCATGTACTACATATCAAGTAAAATATAAATTCCAGACAGAATATATAGCATAAACAGTTTCACGCATCCGACAAGAAAATAGACTGAAGAAGGCCTGTGAAGGATTCTACTTTTTGTAGCCAAACCACACATTTTTACATAGAGACAGACGAAGGATATGACTTGCATAGACAAATAGGGACAAAGCAGCAAGCAAAATCTTATGTGCATTGCAGACAAATTCAAACGCCGCAGTCTACTGCGACTCATAACACCCGTGGGCCAAATGGTAGTATAATACAGCCATTCTAAGAAGGTGGGTACCACATTACACACATGCAGGGAAGCTTATAATGAATGAATGAAAAATCATTGACCATCATGTAAACACAAAGATTTGAACTAAAATTGTAGGGCATTACCCTAAAAGGGTGCCCTTCCAAAAATTCTCAACGGCCTACAAAAGCAGGCCAAAGAGGGGGTTTGGAAATAGTTTTCAACCAGCAATAGACGCGCCTCGGTTAATACCTCACTAGCTACGTCATTGCCCCAAGCGCAAAGATACCTTATACTAACACACTACACTTCCCTTTATACGACATCTGTTCTATTTTTCCTTTTTCCATCTTACAATGTGGGATAATATTAGAGGGCAAGATTTGGTTTAACATGTAAAGATGTGTCAACTAAAAGCCGTTTTTATGACTGTATGAAAAGATGACTATTAATCTTGTTGGCACATCTTGTTCCCTGGTTGTTTTATAAGTGATAACAAGAAGAGTGAAAAAAAATAAAATTTACTGCTTCTTACCGGAATCAAAGGAGGTAAAACGCTTAGAAAAATAATGAAAAATGACTATCTTTTTCATTCCTTTTAAGCATGTATAATTCCTTAACATGTTCCCGGCTGTACATCTCCAAGGTCCATGATGATGATAGGCTCTGGCTTCTCTTTCTCACAGAACAGTTTTTGAGGCATTGGGGCCATGGAGAGAATGTATGACTTCGTAAACACAAGCAGCAACCTATGGAAGAAAAAAAATAAAAAAGATTCGTATAACAGTACACGACCATAGGGACTTGAATTTGAAACATGATTAAACAAGGGTGTGGTAAGACATGGGCAGCAAAGCCATAAATCACAAGTCTCATCACATTTAAGTTTCACCTCAAGCCTTGGGCAAACAAACACAGGAAAAGTCAACCAAATCAGAGCTGTTAGTTATGATGTTCAACTTCAGTAAAGCAGCTAGCCCAGGGCAAAGTCAACCAAATCAGAGTTGTTATACTCGACTTTGGATAGGTCGAATGTCGTTGTAGTGTCCCATTACATGCAATAATGACTTGGGCCGAATCGACAAAATAGCCCACTGTAACGATTAATCCGAGAACTGAAGATTTACACATTACTTTCTTTTTTTTGTGCATATAAATACTTGTGGAACACAAAATCGTCCTCAAAACGACCATACCACTTACAGGACTAAAATTGGTCTCTTTCGGCGACAACTTTAGTCCTGTAAGTGTCTTTCCGGAGACAATTTTAGTCCTATAAGTGGTCTTTCTGGTGTTCAGGACTATTTTTGCAAAAAAAAGACCACTTACAGGACTAAAATTGTCGCCGGAGAAAAATCAAGACCAATATCGAAAAACGTGTCTAGTTAGAGGACCAAAATTGTAATTTAGCCTAATAATTAACATACATATCCGATTCGCCGATTGTTCTCTCTGAATCTGCAAATTTGTTGCTGCATTCTGAAAGTCTTGCATCCATTAGCCATTCCTCTGGAGGGGAGCAGCAAAAATATCACAATAAAAGCTGAAACCTAGGATAACAAATGAAATGTCACGATGAAGATTGACACCGAGCAGGAGATTTGCATTCATCCGTGAAGATGACTGCAACTGAGGTGGAGAATCGCATCCCCATCTTCTCGAGAAAATACAGAAATGATATTCCATGATCTGCATGAGTTAATAAAATTTTCCAACTTGTACATTTACTTCATAGGAAAAGCCAAAATCTAATAGCAGCAATTATTTGTTGAAAAAACTTAAGCGAAAGATTGACAGAGAGAATGTTGTTGCCTGGCTAATGATTCACAGAAAACAGCAACAAAAAGAAAATGTAAGAAATGTTATAAAAAAGATGATTGAATGTTAATATCTGAACAGTTAATCCCATTATGTTTGTATCAGCAAAAGAATTAATTGCAAGAAATGTAATCCAAAGGCAAAGAAGTATGTAAATCACTAGTTAAGGAGTGGCAAATGAGGCAAAGTACAAGAATTACCGACTTAAACTCTGTACAACAAGTTGATTTTGAAGACCGAGTTTATTACATAACAGCATGAAATACAAAACATATGACGATCCACCAATTTTCTTCGCCTCTTTAGTGCTTTCTCCCCCTTCCTTAACTTCTTAAACAGCGCTCTCAATCTGTTTTAATTTTGCATTGTATTTTACGCATGTAAATGAACCTCGATTTGATTTGCATTCAAGTTTCTCTATTTTCTGAATCATGCTAGTACTTGATTCTTGTTCTCCACATATACTAGAATTGTCTGCAAAAACGTTAACTTTGCAAATCAATCACGTTTCAATGAAGCTTATTTCAGCTACAAATGAAATTATTAGTACAAAAACAGGGAATAAGTTGGTAGCAGTTGATTCACAAGGAGGATAGACAGATACGAGATTCCGATATCTGCATGAGTTAATAAACTTTCCCAATATGTACATTTTTACCTTGTCGGAAAAAACCCAAAAATCTGATAGCAATTATGTGGTGAAAACTGATGCAATAGAAACGAGAAAATATGCATCTGTCTACTTGCAATTCAATGGCCAGAGGGGCAGCAGAAATCAAAAGAGAAATACATTGATGAGAATTTGAAGGCCACGGTTTTGCTTTCATTACCTGCTGCCTAACGGTACACACCAATGTCTGAAACAATAACTTGAAGCTCCTCGTTTCCCAAGTCTTTTTGCGATTCCTGTAAGGCTTACGTGAATAATTAGATTAAAATTTAATTATATGCGTGCCGGGCGTTCTTTTTCGGATAGGGACTCGGTATCCGGGACAGGGGCGTCACATGTATCCAGCTCAAAGCATCCATTCACGGTAAGTACCTCCAGGCTAGGAAACGGCTCCTCGCCAAGCACTAGCCATTTATGTAAAAACGACCTCTGTAGCTTCAAGAACTTAAGCTTAGGGAATAATCATGTATCTTTCACGACCCATTCACACCCAAGAAATGCACAATCTAGTAGCTTTAGAACCTCAAGACAGGGCATTTTACCGATTGCCGGTAAATATCTCCGGTCTACGTTGCAGCATGATAACAATAGTTTCTTAAGAGTTGAAGGAATGTTTTTTTTTGGACACGAGTTGAAGGAATGTTAAAAGGCAGCTCTGGACGTTTAGGTAGATCTGCATAAAACGGATAAAAAGGTAGCCTTGCTCGCTTACAGGAAACCTTCAATGACTCGAGTTTACTAGGAGAGTCCAGTTCTGGAAAATGAAAACCAATCTGTGACTCAGGTTCACCACGATAGTCTCGTCTCGTGGAATAATAACTATCCCTCGATTGTTTTAAGATAGTATAACGGAAACTCGGTTTTCGAAGAGAAGGTAACCTCCGTAAGAGGTCTTCTAAATATTTTGTTGAGAAGATACATGGTGATGAAAAGCTTTCCAAGTTAACCAATTGCGGGTATGCTAATTCACGTTTCTTGACACCCAAGTCACTTAGCAAGCACCAACCGACATCCACATGCCTAAGCCTTGTCATGTTCCAAATAGTTTCGGGCAACGTTCCCATTTTCATTCTGGTTCATGTAAGAATCAGAATTTCCAGATTCCAGAGATTGGATATAAAAGATGGAACTGCGATCCTACTTCTATATGGAAATGAAGTCGCTATACATCTCAGATGAACTAGTGAATCTATCTTACTAAAACATTTATCAGTATTCCATTCTCCTTCCAAATCCAACACTTAAACAAGTTTCAAGTTGCTGACATAATGATAGTCACTATAATATATTTTACGCCTATCAAGTAGAGAGTGGATACTTGGACATATTTTCGTAGCGTCGCTGAGATATTTCCCATTCATATAAACACGATACGGATTACGTACGGTGAAACTTGAGGAATTGGAATGCTCGTATCCGCTCATTAATTGGAAAAAAGTTCTCCTTTTGAGCCTTTCCTTGACAGAACTCATGCACTAAATCTTGAATCCGACAACTTTTGATCCCACCGTAAGAACTTCCCTCGTTAGCAATCACAAGGCTTCTATCAACTAGATCACATAAGTACTCTTTTGCCACGTTTTCTAAGTTTTCCTTGTTGGAATTCAAAAAAAATCCTTCAGCGATCCATAGCAGCGTCAACTTATTCACACGAACTAATGCATCTTCTGCAAATGCACCAAAATAGAGAAAGCATGACATTAGATGCTCTGGTAAATGCTGGTAACTTAATTCTAACTCGTCCATACCACCTTTCGTGGAAACGTACGAACCTATTGTTTCAGAGATTTTATTCCACCAACTCAGACTTCTTTCAGTCTTAGCAAGAAGACCTCCAATTAAAACAATTGTCAAAGGAAGGCCGTTGCAGTTTTTTGCAATCATTTTCCCAACCTTTGAAAAATCTGGTGGGCAAGCTTCCGTACGAAATGCCTTCCTTAACAACAACTCCCAACTTTCCTTCTCAGACAGAAAACGTAGGTGATGAAGGATACAATCTTTTTTGGCTTGTAAAGCAACATTATGAATACGCGTCGTGAAAATAACTCTACTTCCATTTCTATCATTTGGAAGTGATCTTTCAACTTCATTCCAGGCCTTAACGTCCCAAACATCATCCATTATAATAAGGTACCTTCTGCCTTTGAGAAACTTACGAAGCATATCAGCCAAATCTTCTTCCTTCATATTATACATTTTGCCATCCTTCCCCTTGATATCACCTAGAATATCGAGCAATATCCTTCTAGCATTGTGAACTTGAGAAACGATACAATAAGCAAAGATGTGAAAATGTTTCCTAACCGCACGGGAATTATAAACCTTGGTAGCCATTGTTGTGATTTAATCGATAACCAAGACACAACTTTGATTGAATGACAAATAATAAATATTGAAGAATGAGACACAAACTAATTTAAATAGAAGACTTTTTATATTACAAAAGGAGAGAATGGGATACAAGACTCTTTTTAGTGACTTGTGTTAAATGCCTAGCTACTCTATCTATTTATAGTTGCATTATGTCGGTAGCTCAAAGGAAAAATGCATCCTAGAATTTTCTAGTACATACTTGTACTATTTAGTATTTTGTGGCTCCAATTTAATGTCCATATGTCGGTAGAAAAGTCTAGAGACTTAGCTACCTTTTTGGAACAATCTAGGCTTTGTAGTGTAATAAAGTAATAGAATAATCTAGAGACCTATAGATGGGTCAAGAGAGTCGGTGCTCTCTCAACACTCCCCCTCACCGACTACTCTCTTTCAGTGATGATTTAGAAAGCATCCTGCGCATTTCTCAAATCCGCGATATTGTTTCCGCTTAAACCTTTGGTGAAGACATCTCGCTAGTTGATCTTCGGTCTTCACGTGAATCATCTCAGATCTCATCTTGAAGAACCTTCTCTCGAATAAAGTGGTAGTGCACTTTAATGTGCTTGGTCCTTGCATGAAATACTGGATTCTCTGCTAGTTGAAGTGATGATATATTGTCGCAATGTAAATCCACTGGGTAGTCAACTGGCTGATGTAAGTCTCTCAATAACTGCACAATCCAAGTGACTTCTTGAGCTGCTACAGCGGCTGCCCGGTACTCTGCCTCGGTAGTTGATAGAGATCTGATGGGTTGTCTTTTGCTACACCAAGATATTACTCGAAACAAGGTGAACACGTAACGGTAGTTGATCGGAGAGTGTCATGATCCCAAAAAGATAATCGGCCACAAGATCCAACAAGTTTACATGGCACTCCTTTCTGGTATAAAATACCGTAGTCATAAGTTCCTTTGACGTACCTCATAATTTTCTAAACTAACTGCCAATGTGGCTTTCTTGGACTTTGCATAAATCTGCTTGCGACGCCAACTACAAAGGAAATGTCTGGTCTTGTTAACGTCAAGTATATCAGACTACCTACTAGTCGTCGATAACTTGTAGGATCATCCAACTCTTTGCCTTCTTTTGAGCTCAACTTGGCATTGACTTCAATTGGTGTTGGAGAAGGCTTGCAGTCTATCATTCCAGACTTCTTTAACAGATCCTTAACATACTTCTGTTGGCAAAGGAACAAACCATCTTTAGTGTACTCGACTTCAAGTCCAAGAAAGTGTTTAAGCTCTCCAAGTTCTTTCATTTGAAACCGGATTGATAAGTTCCTCTTGACTTGTTGAACTTCTTTGTCATCATCTCCAGTGATGATGAGATCATCAACATATACCAACACGACTGTTAATTTGTTATTTTGATGCTTGATGAACAAACTTGAGTCGGACGGAGCCATAGAGAATCCACTATGAGTCAAGAACTCGCAATTTTTCCGTACCAAGCCCTTGGCGCTGCTTTCAATCCATATAACGCCTTTCTTAACTTGCACACGTATTTAGGATAAGTCGTACTCTCAAGCCTTTTGGTTGCTCCATGTATATGTCTCGATCGATCTCGCCATGTAGGAAGGCGTTCTTCACATCCATCCGCCATAGCTTCCAAGACTTACTAGTCGCTAGTGCCGATAAAACTCAGATTTGTAGTTATCTTCGCCACCGGGCTAAACGCCTCATCATAGTCTAAGCCATATTGTTGTGAGAAACCTCGAGCAACTAATCGAGCTTTATGTCTTTCTATGGATCCGTCTTGTCGTGTTTTCACCTTGTAAACCCATTTGCAAGATATTGGTTTTACTCTTTCCGGAGCCGGAACAAGTTCCCAAGTCCGGTTTTGCTTAAGCGCTTGAATTTCCTCTTTCATCGCTGGATCCATTCATCCTTTTAGATGCCTCCTCATAGCTTGAAGGCTCCATAGTTGCAGTATCATCAATCGTCGCAATGTTAGCATACTTAGGATTTGGTTTCTCTCTGTCGAGATGATCTCCTAAGTTGTTGTTCATGATGATCAACTTCCTCCATCTCCGGTGTTGGACTTTCGATCATCGCTATATTCCATCTCTTGAGTTGTTTGCCGATTTCTCTTGACCATCATCATTTACTTTCAGAGTGCATAACTCTTCTCCAGTCTTTTCTCTTACTTTCTCTTCTAGAACAGGAGTGTCAGAAAGCTCGTCATCTTGAGATGACCACCAAGAAGATGCTTCATCGAATACAACATTTCTGGATACCATACATCGATTCGTTCTTGGGTCACAACATTTCCATCCTTTTCTTTCCTCATCGTATCCCAAGAATATGCATCTGATTGCTTTCTTGTCAAATTTGCTTCAGAGCTCATCCGGGACTTAATATGTAATGCACACAACCAAATACTTTGAAATGACTTACGCTTGGTTTCTCTCTTTTGAGTTTCGATACGGTGAGATGAATCCAAGCTTTGCTTGTGGTAGCCGATTGATCATGTGGGCTGCGCCTTCATGCATTCTCGCTTTCGAAACGGGTCGGACATTCTTTGCATGTATCATACTCCGACATGTCTCAAATAAATGTCGATTCTTTCTTTCAAAGAACCCCGCTTTGTTGCGGCGTTCTCGGACAAGTCAATCGCCGCCGAATATTATTTTGCTTTAGATATTCCGAGAACTCGGTGGATGTATACTCACCTCCATTATCTCGTGCGGAGACAACGGACTCTCTCCGAAATTCTCGCTCGACTTTACATTTGAATTCCTTGAATTTCTCCAAAGCTTGGGATTTCTCCTTCATGAAATCCACCCACGTATATCTTGAGAAATCATCAATGAAGGTGATCATATACTTTGCACCTCCAATTGACTGTTGCTTTACGGGACCAAAAACATCTGAATGAATCAACTCAAGTGGCGCCTTTGCTCGGTATCTCGACTCCTTATATGGGAGTTGATGCGCTTTTCCATATTGGCATCCGGCGCAAACCGTGTCGTCCCGACATTCCAACTTAGGAAGTCCTTTGAGCATAGACTCTTTCATCATGACCTTAAGTCTCTTGTAACCGACATGTCCCAGACGTGCATGCCATAGATCACCGTGTCATTTTTCCCGGTTTTCTCTACATATCTTTGCTTGATGATCGATTACATATATATCGACTCCTTCTTTTCACCTTCCAGATTGGAGTCCCAACGACTCTAAGGTCACAATAAACCTTCACATCTTGTGGATGAACAATACATAATTACGACTCTGTGAGTCGTGATACGACAAGAGATTTTTCTTCATTCCATCAACATGCATCACATTTTGCGGATCACCGGCCGAGAATTTGAGCTTGGCGTGATCACTGCCTCTCTCAATGTGTCTAATTGGAAGCTTGGTGTTATCCGCCCGTTACGACAACACGACCTCCTTTGTATTCGACATTCTTTGAAGTCTTTCTTTATCACCGGTCATATGATTGCCACCTCCGAGTCAACGATCCACATATTGTGAAAGTTAACACGCCCAATATCACTTGTCATAGTTCTTTGCACAACTTACTTGGACTTGTTCTTTCTCCATAGTAGTGTCAATATTTTCTTGCTCGGACTTCAACCCCGAGAAAGATGCTTGAACATCCCACTGCTTCACTTTGGTCATCTCTCGTATCCGGTGGCGGCGTTTCCTTCGACTTGTTTCTTCTTGAATCTGCAATCTCTTGCGAAATGTCCTTTCTCGCCACAATTGAAGCAAGCATTTTGTTGCTTGTGAAAGCGTTTGTCTCCTCCTTGAGGTCTATCATTACTTTTCTTATTATTATGTCTCTTCCCTTCAGCTCCCCCTCTTTGGTAACTCTGTCCTTCATCCTTTTGTTGTTTTCCATCATATTGTCTTTTGAATCCCTTATTGTTATATCTATTTGATTTTTCTCTTGCTTGTCTTGCATACAACGCCTCTTCTTCTGACTTTATAACTACGCCTGCCATTTTCTTAGCCAACGACTCCTGGTCCGCTAATAAATTTTCCAGCTCATCAATGGTTGGTTGTGTGGCCCAACCTTGTATTGCCGTTGTGAAACTTCGATACTCGGGTTTTAAACCGTGTATCAATATTCTTCTCATCCGAGACTCACCAATTTTGGACTCGGATCTAATTCGAAATCTCATAACACGTAGATTTTACCTTGGTGAAATAATCTCTCGATTGATAGATTTCCTGTGTGGCGACATCAACTCATTCTCCAAAGATTTGCGGTAGCGAAATGTTCTTCCTCGAAAACGACTAGCCAACGCGTGTCCCATGCTTCCTTCGGTGTGGTGGCTTTCGGATATGCTCAATCATCTCATCTTCAATCGATGTCTTTATAGCAAACATGGCTTTCGCGGCTTTCACCTTCCATTTACGCAAGACCGTTGCATCTGTTGAAGCGGGCGGCGCTAAGCGTCACTTTCGTGACATACTCCAATAAATCTTGGCTCTCCGGTAGGACACCATACACGATTGCCATGTGCTATAATTATGATTATTTAATTTTTAATATTACTCACCGAAAAATCCGCCATCGTGACTTAGTTTTGTTGCACCGTCAAACACTAAGTAAGCTAGGTCCCGCACCAATCGCCTTCACGAGTCCCGGATCACATACGAACAAGAATCCTTGATTGATTCTTCTCAACCGTGAATAATATCCTCCGACCGCTTATTTCGGCAGAGTGATTTGACGTCGTTGGTCCCCGACCAAATATCACCACCACAAAAGAAACTACGTCCGATCGACGAGGCTCCGATACCACTTGTTGTGATTTAATCGATAACCAAGACACAACTTTGATTGAATGACAAATAATAAATATTGAAGAATGAGACACAAACTAATTTAAATAGAAGACTTTTTATATTACAAAGGAGAGAATGGGATACAAGACTCTTTGTAGTGACTTGTGTTAAATGCCTAGCTACTCTATCTATTTATAGTTGCATTATGTCGGTAGCTCAAAGGAAAAATGCATCCTAGAATTTTCTAGTACATACTTGTACTATTTAGTATTTTGTGGCTCCAATTTAATGTCCATATGTCGGTAGAAAAGTCTAGAGACTTAGCTACCTTTTTGGAACAATCTAGGCTTTGTAGTGTAATAAAGTAATAGAATAATCTAGAGACCTATAGATGGGTCAAGAGAGTCGGTGCTCTCTCAACAGCCATGGTAGTCTTCCCTAGACCAGCCATTCCAACAATAGCAACAATGTCAAGAGACTCAGATCCCTCTTTAAGATTTTCAACTATTATGTCTACCTCATCCTCCAAACCAACCATCACTTCATTGAAACCTGAAGTCCATTGATCTTCAATCTTCAATTTCCTTAGAGCAATTGCAGAACAATCGAGGACTTCACCATCAAACGTCTTTTCTGCCTTCAATATTCTTAAGCTTGCTCTTAACAACCTTAAGTTTGTCTAGGACCTTCATAAGACGTGCCATATTATAACATAAGACGTGCCAATATTCTTAAGCTTGCTCTTAACACACATACATAGAAATATATTCCAACAACACATATGTTGCCATAATTATATATCGATTATCAAGTGAGAGCTGCTTTTCATGTAATGTGCATATCAAGTGACCAAACCAAAACATACCTGATAATAAAATTTACAAATATAAAAAAAATACGAGGAATCTTTTTGTTGTTACCATCACGCCCACTACAGCTTCAATATTTGTAGAAAAAACTGAAGCGAAAGATTGACAGAGAATGTTGTTGCCAGTGGCTATTGATTCACAGAAATTAGCAACAAAAAGAAAATGTAAGAAATGTAAAAAGAATTAATTGCAAGAAATGTAATTGAAAGGCAAAGTAGTATGTAAATCACTAGTTAAGGAGTGGCTAATGGGGCAAAGTACAAGGAGTGCCATTTTCTTCGCCTCTTTAGTGCTTCCTTCCCCTTCCTTAACTTCTTAAACAGCTAGCCCTCTCAGTCTGTTATAATTTTGCACTGTATTTTACGCATGTAAATGAACCTCAATCTGCATTCAAGTTTCTCTATTTTCTGCATCATGCTAGTACTTGATTCTTGTTCTCCACAGGTACTATAATTGTCAAGCCGATGCCAGTCTGCAAAAGCATTAACTTTGTAAATCAATCATGTTCCAATGAAGCTTTATCTCAGCCGCAAATGAAATTAATACAAACACAGGGAATAAGTTGATTCACAAGGAGGATAATCAAATCGATGTTTTTCTTGAGGGCATACAGATACGAGATTCCGATATCTGCATGAGTTAATAAACTTTCCAATATGTACATTTTTACCTTGTCGGAAAAAACCCAAAAATCTAATAGCAATTATGTGGTGAAAACTGATGCAATAGAAACGAGAAAATATTGATGAGAATGGCCAGAGGGGCAGCAGAAATCAAAACAGAAATACATTGATGAGAATTTGAAGGCCACGGTTTAGCTTTTCATTACCTGCTAGCGGTACACACCATGGTCTGAAACAATAACTTGAAGCTCCTCGTTTCCCAAGTCTTTTTGCGATTCTTGTATTTTAACAACTGAAATAGCAGCTCGGGGTGAATCATAAGATTCAATCCTCTTCAAGGTATGCATCTCTCTAAAACAGGGTGGTATTTTCAAGCAACCGCACCTATTCACGATAAGCACCTCTAAGCTAGGAAAAGACTCGCCATACGCAATCCATTTAGCCACGTATAAATACTGCAGTTTCAAGAACTTAAGCTTTGGAAATTCTGTATCTTCCATGTCCCATTCATCCCCAACAAACGCATTATCCAGTAGCTTCAGAACCTCAAGACATGGGATTTTACTGATCAATGGTAGATATTTCCAGTCTAGGCCGCACCGTGATAATGATAATTTCTTAATATTTGAAGGAAATTTGAACACAGTTAGATTTATCTTAGCGGAAACCTTCAATGACTCGAGTTTACTAAGAGAGTCCAGTTCTGGAAAAAGCAAGTCGACTTTTTGTTCTTCGAAGTAATAACGAAACATGTCATCCGAATATTCGTAAGAAATGAAGCCCAGTTTTTTAAGAGAAGGTGACCTTTGTAGAAGGTCTTCCAAATCTTTTGTTGAGGAGTGTTGAGGATATTATCTCAGATTAATTTATTTTGTATTTATCGTTTATTATTTATTTAGAGTTAATCCTGTTATTGGTATAACCCTATAAATACCACACTCTGTACGATGATTATTCTAATGAAAATACAACACTTTCTGAAACATAACATGGTAGCAGAGCCTCTCGATCTCTCTTTCTCAAAAAAAAAAAAAAAAAAAAAAAAAAAAAAAAAAAACGTAACGTAGCATAACAACTCTGCAACCCTAGCCGCCCCCAATCTTCATCTTCTCCGCACCGATGGCCAACGCAACACCCTCTTTCTCCTATGTACATCACCTCATCAAATTGAACCGCAGCAATTACCAATTGTGGAAGGCCCAACTTGTCCCATACCTTAAGGGACAAGGTCTCTTCGGCCATGTCGATGGAACAACACCGGCACCGGCCAAAACAACAGCAGGAACAGCCGGTGCAGCGGCAACGGAGAACCCCGATTATGTCAATTGGGTTAAAACAGACAATATTATCCTTAGCATCATCACCGGTTCCCTAACAGAGGACGTACTCATGCAAGTTTATACGGCAACCACCAGCGCCGCCATGTGGACAGCGCTTCAAACATGCTTTGCGTCACAGAGTCGGGCCAAACTCGTCCAGCTCGGTCAGATCTTGCAGCCACCAAGAAGGACGAACTCACGGCAACCGAATACTACTCGCTGCTTGAAGAAACTCACCGACGAACTCTCCTTGGCCGGAAATCCCCTCACCGATGACGAAATTATCTCCTACCTGCTTGCCGGTTTGGGTCCTGAATATGATTCCCTCGTGACCACCATCTCCGGCAAAACAGAAATAACCATGGATGAAGTCTACAGCATGCTCTTGACCACTGAATCCCGTCACCTCCATCACCGGCCGACGCAACTCAGCTCTCCCACCACCGCCCACCAGCAGCTCACCGCCTCTGCAAATTATGGCTCTCCTAACCCGCAACAAGAATGAATTTTTCGCCCCACCCAACACCGCGATTCGCCCAATTACCGTGGTCGATCTTACAACCGTGGCGAGGAGGACGTGGTCAATCTTCCGCGGGAGAGGTAATGGTAGATCTAATCCTTATAATGGTGAGTCTCCTAAGTGCCAAATTTGTGCTAAATTTGGTCATCTCTGCGAATGCTTGTTATTTTCGTTATATGCAATCCGCCAATTGCTGTTTCCACCTCAACGACCCCCACGCCCCCACAAGCCTATAATATTCAAGCACCCCACCCTACTCATCCCAACCATATCCCTATTTCTCATACCCTTACCAACCGACCCCTCCCTTCTCTCCTACCCCCACCGCATAATGATTGGATCCCGATCATCGGCGCCACCCACCATCTCACTAATGATCCTCGTAATCTTGACCGTACTGCTGAACCATATGATGGTCCCGACAGAGTTCACATAGGCGATGGCTCAGGTTTGAAAATCTCTCATTACGGTTCCTCCACTTTACATTGTCCTCCACACACATATCACTTATCCACCGTTATTGTCTCACCATCACTTACACGTAATCTCTTATCTGTCCAGCAATTTGCTAATGATAATTCTGTTTTCTTTGAATTTCACAATTCCTATTTTCTCGTGAAGGATTACTCGGGTCGCGTCCATCATAGAGGGTATGTCAAGGACGGTCTCTACCACTTCTCTCCGCTTTTCCACACACTCATCCGCTCAAGCCTTTGCTACCGGTCTTAGCTCCTTCTCTATGTGGCATAAACGTCTTGGGCATTGTTCTCTCTCCGGTCCTCCGTCAAGCTCTCAAGCATTTATTTAGTTTTAATTCGAATAAGGCACTAGATGCTATTTGTGTTCCATGTCAATTGGCCAAGAGCCACCGTCGTCCTTTATATGTTTCTGAATTTACTTCCACCGCACCTTTGGATTTAATATACTCTGATGTTTGGGGTCCTACCGATTTTTCTATCCATGGCTCTCGTTATTATGTCAGTTTTCTTGATGATTATACCAAATATATCTGGTTCTTTCCTTTAAAACTCAAATCGGATGTTGAAACTGTTTTTGGTCCGTTCCTAAAATTGATTGAACGCCAGTTTAACACTAAACTAAAATCAATCCAAACCGACTGGGGTGGTGAATACCGCCACTTATCTCAATTTTTCACCTCACTCGGTATTCAACATCGTCGCTCCTGTCCCCACACCCATGAACAAGCCGGCGCCATTGAAAGGCGTCACCGTCAAATTGTTGAAGTTGGGCTTGCCCTCCTTGCTCAATCTAATCTTCCCCACTCGTATTGGGAGGATGCCTTCTCTACGGCCACCTACCTCATCAACCGCCTACCCTCCACTGCCCTCAACAACAAAACACCCTTCGAAATGGTTCATCATCGTCTCCCCGACTACTCCTTTCTCAAAGTCTTTGGTTGTGCCTGTTGGCCCTATCTGCGTCCTTATAATAACCATAAAACCGACTATCGCTCCAAAACCTGCCTGTTCTTAGGTTACAGCACCTCGCATCATGGATACCGCTGCCTTGACCTCGCCACTGGTCGTATGTATATCTCTCGCCATGTTGTCTTTGACGAAAATGTCTTTCCCTACATTACCCCTTCTCCGCCACCACCCATGCCCACCGACACTGTTTCCCTACCATCTCTTCAATATCCTCTACCTCCACCCGGCCCACACCCACCAAATAACCCCTCGGCCCCACCAAGTCCAGCCCCACCCGACCCCCCTCCAACCCCACCAACCCCCCCTCCGTCTCAAAACTCTTCCACCAATGCTAGTCCTCCTGCTCCACCACCCACTCACCACCCTATGGTGACTCGCACTCGCACTAATAACCTTAAACCTGTTACTATGCCTGACTTCATCCGGTACCCCTTATCTCAAGCTCTTTTATCCACCACTTGTGAACCCACCTCTTACACTGAAGCCTCTAAACACCAGATTTGGCGTGATGCTATGCATGACGAATTAAATTAACGCACTATTACGCAACAATACTTGGGAACTTGTTCCATTTCACCCATCCATGAATCTTGTGGGCAACAAATGGGTCTACCGTACTAAACAACATGCTGATGGTTCCTTTGAGCGCCATAAGGCCCGTCTTGTTGCCAAGGGTTTTCATCGTGAATATGGCCTTGATTTTAATGAAACCTTTAGCCCGGTGGTTAAGCCGGTCACTATCCGCCTTTTGTTGTCACTTGTCGTTTCTCGTGGTTGGCCTCTTCGTCAAGTCGATATTCGAATGCATTTTTACACGGTAATTTGATCAAATCGCTTTACATGACGCAGACCTCGGGGGTTCCTTAATCCCGATCTTCCTCATCACGTCTGCAAGCTTAACCGCAACCTCTATGGCCTTCGTCAGGCACCTCGAGAATGGTTCTCTCGCTTCTCAGCTGTCTTGACTCACATTGGCTTTGTTGCCTCCCAGGCCGATACTTCACTTTTTATTTACACTCGTGGCAAGGACCGTGTCTATATTTTGATCTACGTTGATGATGTCATTATTACTGGTACTTCGTCAATCCTTGTTGAGCAGGTTATTCATCATCTTGGGACGTACTTTCCTGTCAAGGATCTGGGTACTCTCTCCTATTTTTTAGGTGTTGAAGTCCTCCCTACCTCCACGGGCATCTATCTCTGTCAGCGTAAATACATTCTGAAACTTCTCAAAAGGCATCTATGGACAAGGCCAAACCTCGTACCACTCTCTATGGCCCACGGCTACAAACCTCTGTCAAAGTGCATCGCACCTCCCTTTGAGGATCCCTCCCTTTACTCTATGATTGTTGGGGGTCTGCAATACCTTAGCTTCACCCGCCCGGATATCGCCTTTGATGTTCACAAGGTGAGTAAATTTATGCAGACTCCTACTATTGATCACTGGATGGCGGTTAAGCGTATTCTCCGGTACCTTAAGCACACCATCTCGGATGGCCTGTTTTTCTCCCATACGTCCTCAACCGCTTTGCATGCCTACTCGGATTCTCGATCAAGGCCGACACCGACAACCGTCGCTCGCTTGGGTGCTTTCGCATTTTTCTCGGGTCTCATTTGATTAGTCATTTGGCGTACCAAGCAACATCTTACGGTGTCTAAGAGTAGCACCGAAGTTTGAATACAAACACCGAGTAATACTGCTGCTTTGAATTACAAATGGCTCATGAGCCTCTTTCGTGAGATGGATGTTGCCCTTCCTGCCCCTCCGGTGTTATGGTGTGATAATATCGGCGCGCCACTTACCTTGCTCATAACCCAGTTTTCCATGCTCGCACCAAGCATATCGAGATTGACTTTCATCATGTCCGTGAACAAGTTGCGGCCAACCGTCTAACTGTCTCTTTCATCTCCACCAAGGAACAGTTAGCTGATCTTCTTACCAAGCCTCTTTCTGCTGCACGCTTGACGTGGCCTTTTCTAGTGCTAATACCAGTCCTTAACCGGCGAGTGTATCGGGTCAAATCAGAAGTGCTAGTATGGTGAGTCGAGTATCGTATCCTCGTGGAACTTTGTAATTCTTCTAAGTGTAGTTAAACACCAAAGAGTCATTATTAACTCAATCTAAATCTCAGCTTTTATAGCACGTATAACTAATGACTTAAAATAAAATAAATGCATAAATTTAAATTTATTCTAATATAATATATATAGATATATAAATATATATAGATATGCATAAGTTGCAAAGTATATATATAGATATAAATATATAGATGCCAAATATATTATTAGAGAACTAGCCAAAGTTTATATAATTGATTTATACGATCTTTTCAAAGGAATGGAATGTGCTCGATCTTTAGGTTCAATTGAGTAAATGAAATGGTGCACTCCTAAGGTTAACAATTGCTCCTCACATTAGCGCATTTAAATTGTCATATGTCCATTGTCATCACCCAAATCCACAATCTATTACGGTTTTTCCGAATGTGTCCCGAGTACGATTCTACCTTTGAATAAAAGGAGTCATTCCGCTCACAAACGGTCAATTTTATTTAAAGGCTCTCGGTTGTCAAGGCCGGACGATTCAACTTTCCGGTTTAAGTTTCAATTAATCGATGAATTTAACATTATTACGATCTTGAGTACAAGTTTTAATAAGATTTATCTTTTAGGACAAATCGCCCGAATAGAAATCGGATTCCGTTGTCACGCTTTCACTCGCCAAATTTTACCCTCCGGTTTTTCTATTAACGAGTTCATAACTTAATTACGAGGCGTCAATTCATAATTAGATTATGAATTCTTTCAAGTCAAACTTTATCAATAGAAAAGATTCAATTAACTCAATTTTATTCAATTTTACTTAGACAGCATTCCTTTACCGAAAAGATCGAAATAAAACGATTACATAACTTTGGCTAGTTATTAGATTTAGCCTACTAACATTATACTAAAAAGATAAAAAACAAACATAACAAACATAAATACTTTAGAAATTTTACCCGATTATAACGATTGGATCGTAAGATGTATTTTTCCGGATGCTACAACAACTTCAACAACATTGATCTTCTGATAATTTCTCGAGCATTATGACGATACTACTTTATTTATGGCATAAGGCCTATATATATACATAATACTACTACTAGAAAGAGGTAAAAGAAATATATTTGGTACCCTTCATGTGCCTCGCAATCGCCGCTTTTATAGGCAATTTTTCTCTTGCCGGATCGATCCGAGAAAGGGCCGGATCGATCCGGGAATAAAAATATTATCCCAGGATTATTCTCTCGCAGGCCACATGCTGGATAATCATTATGCCTCCTCGGATCGATCCGAGGTAAATCCGGATCGATCCGGATAGATTTTTCTCAATCTTAATCCGAAACTTGATAAAATCATAACTTGAGCTCTGGATCTCCAAATGACATAATTCAAGATGCGTTGGAAAGCTCTTGAGGAGATCTATAACTTCCATGAAGACTTCTTTTTCAGAAAATGCCTTTTACTGGGCCATTTGTTCGTTGAAAATATAACTTGATACGGCGTCACGAACCACTCGATCCACTTGAACTTTAAATCTCGTGGCACTTCCTTTATTCCTTCAAAAGATATGATTTTACTCCATAAAATGTCGCCACTCGGGTCTTGGTTTACCTAAGGTCTGTAAAATACCAAAAATACCCACGTGAATCTGACACGACACTCCGGTTATTAACCCGGTACAAAATTTATAACTTTTTATCATTTTTTACTAGATTTTTATAGTATTTAGATTTATTTATAGCTATTAATATTTTATAAGATTATCGTTATATTTTATTATATTTTATATAAAAAGAGTCGATAACGTATATAAAACATCGTAATTTTTATCATATAAATGTTATACATCAACTACTCCCCACTTAGCTCTTTTGATCGTCCTCGAGCAAAATAAGCGTAATATATAAAAATTACGATAAAAAATAATATAAGTGGTAGATAAAATTTTAAATTAGTAAAATATCATTTCAATATTATAAACATATTAATTATATCTTTCTTAGAAATTAATAAGATAAAAGTGTAGATAACTTTGATAAATTATTTATCAACTATTATTCAAATGAAATTTCACAAAATCTACTCAATAAATATAATTAAAATTCTAGAATTATTTTCCTATCTCAACTTATATGAAATATTTGGAATCAAAGACTAAGTCAAGTAATTGACAAGATGGCTAATACTTTTTAGGATAGGACATTGGTTAATCGAAAAGATAGAAAAAAAATCAAAAAGAGAAAGAGGCAAGTCGTACGTATTTACACCTTCACGCTTGATCAAAAACAGCTTCGATTAATAAAATCTCCTTTTCCAACTATTTTTCAGATTTTCTCTTCTTTTTCAATATTAAGAACTAAAAGCGTGAGTGTGTGTAGAAAATCAAATTTACAAGCATTGCTTCATCAAGATTGATCGGAGTAATACTTTTCGATCTAAAATTACGAGTCCGGTTTCTTAAACTCGTAATTATTCTTGAGATCTTATGATTCAATTTTTATCGGGAGCTTTATACCTCATGTAGTGATATAGACGCTTTAGATAACACCCTACTGCACTCAAATCATTGGAAGCTACTACCGATATCCATCGATCAAAGATAAGGAAGATACCTGTATTTGATTAATTCTCTGTAAATATGGTGCTTTGTTTTTTTTTTTTTTTTTTTCACCTCAACATACACCATCCTTAGCTTCAGGCTATCATCTCCTTTCATAAAGTGCGTATAAACTCGTGGGATTTTTAGGAAATGTAGACCAAAATAAGCCAAGGGTCGGTTATGATCAAAATGGCTATTTCGAGTGAGGTCTTGATCACTCTAATCAAGGTTGAGGTAATTTTTGTGGTGTCAAAATCTCATCATTCCTAATCCGATTCCATATTCATATTTCGCTTTTACAAAGAAAATCATTCTAAAATTCATTATAAATATAAGTATATTTGCTAAAATTTCATATGAAACTTACTTGATAATATTTATGTATAGTTACATATACTTAAAATCTTATAAAGATCTAAAATTGACATATATAATATAATTATAATATATCTACTTTATTTTACTTAATTAAAATCTATTCTTACCAATTTATATTGTTTTTATTCATATTAATTATATATTATCTAATTATTTTGTTTCAAGAAAAATTAAACTAAGTATTGAGCAATTAAGTATACATTTATATAAGAAAATTTTAATTTTTATTTACTAACTTACTTCCACTCCCCACTTACGAAATGACATCGTCCCGATGTTCAGTGAGTAAATAAAAATAGTTTGCAAATAAAATTAAAATTTTATATGATTTTGATTATTATTTCTTATTTTTAGCAACCATATATTATTTTGATTAAAGAAAATGACATATATATTAAACTCTATTACAAACTATAAATAAAAGTAACAAACAACAACAAACGATTAAACAACTAATTTAAACAACTACCAACTTAACAACATAACTTCTAATCGATTATCAAACCGTAGATGAACATCCGGGAGTATCCACGGAAGTAATCCTAATCGAGAATCACGAGATGGAAAAATCTCGCCAAGAGCAAACTCAGGCACGTGATTCGATTGGATACAAAGGTGAGAGATAACCTGGCAAATGGTAGCGGTTTTCCCTATTACGCCTTTCTACCGCAAAATTAATTGCGCCTTAAAAATCAAAACTCCCCAATCAATGTATGCTCCCACAAATAACGCGATACAACAAAGAAATCTCATCATCCGTAACCCCATAAAAATCTCTAGTTGGATAGATCCGAGAATTAATGAAGCGTTTCCATGAGGGGTAAAGCCAGAGTTGAAGAATCATAGTTATGATCAAACAACGGAAATACTGAATCGAAAGGCTTCGCAGATGGGTTTACAACATTATATGCATCCCCAAGTTCCCAAAGAAACTCAAGTGTGGGTTTCGATCAAAAGTACATGGTGGAATTTGATAGATTTGATTTATGATGATCGGTGAAAATGAAATAACGATTCCCTAATCGTAATAAGTTGGGATGAGGCTATCGTCGTTATCTCAAATGAGAGACGCAAAGAAATCTCTAACAACCGAAATGTTTATTCGACCTCCTGAGTCCTTATCAACTTTTTCCACCCACAACCTCGGATTAGATTACGCCCCACTGATCAATTTTTTCGTGTTTCAAGCCTTTCTCCATCGTAATAGGAGAACGGACGAAATTTAGATGTCTCGGGACGCCATTATGAAAACAAGAGGCATGCCTTCGGGACCACACCATCAGGCGTATGTGGCTCGTAACTATTAACCGAAGGAGAGGATCGGTTAGACATTTCTGCAATAGAGAATTAAAATAGAAGAAAGGAAAGAATGAGCAAAAGTTTGGCTGTTGCTCTTTTCCTTTTATAGAATACATCCATCAAGCAAAAGTAGAAAAGATCTACTTTCTGCGCGTTTTGTACTTTCCGGATCGATCCGAGAAAGGGCCGGATCGATCCGGCCTCCGAACCAATAATGCCGCCGTCGGTATACTCATTACGCCGGATCGATCCGGTGAAAAGCGGATCGATCCGAACATTATCGCTCACGGACAGAGTCGATTTTGCTTGAAAAATGCCTAGTTTTTTCTAGGTGACAAGTTTTCTTCCTATTTTTGGTTCATCATTTTTTTATGTTATAACGATAAATTTTACTACACGATGCTTAATACCATAATATGAAATGAAAACATGAAAATCGTATTAAAATAAAATCCTACTATGATCAAAACAACTTAAAATTTAACGAAAAAAAGAAAAAAATGCATGATAAATAAAATTGTTTCAATGTCAAAAACCATAGAATGTTTAAAAATTATCACTCCTCTTCATCACTCAGCTCGACGTGGCTTGAACTTGGCATAGCTTGAGAACGGGTCGAGTCTTGGGATGGATCTTGAAAATAAGTTGACATCCGCACCGAACTATCTAGTCCCATCGAGCTCATCTCTCTCGTGATATCAGAAAAAGTGCTTCCCCATCTCATCGTGGTATGGCCAAATGATCCGATCCACCATTCGATGTCGCACCGCCGTAGTACCGCCGAAAAAATCTCCTACACCACTAGTTTGAAATCCAAAAGAATGCGGCATTTGTTGGAAATCTGAGAGTGAGGTGGCATCGGTGGAATGAAATCGGGCAAGGTATAAGGTCGAGTCCGCAACGCGAATATCCATCTCGGCATAGGAAGGGTTCTGCAAAGATATTCATTTGATATAAACCTCGTATGCCTTGACGTAAATCTTCGACCATAATTTATTCCTTTCCGCAAAAAACACCATATTGGCATTAGCACGATGAACATCATAGGCCATGGATTGAAACATATCGTAAGTGATGGTATTGGGAAGATGAGTTTGAGTTTGACTGATGAAGGAGGAACAATGAGTAGATGGAGTAGGTGAGAGGTCGCCGACGGTTAGGGTCCAAAAGTTTATTCTTCCCGCCGGCCTAAGTGGTAAACTAGGACCTATAAGTTGTGTCATCTACCATCATCAAATTATCATTTGGGAGCTCGGGGACTCCTATCCGACGACACAAGGAAGAAATAAAACACGGAAAAGGCATGTGACTGCCTGGTCTAGCAGCCAGGGCAAATTCCTTGGCCCTTCTACACATCACTCGCCTATATCCACAGTACATCATTAACTATAGCCCAAGCAATACACAAATCCTCTTTACAAAAGATGTAAAATGCCGAGTCGGGTAAAGAGTATGACTAATAAAACGCTTTATGGCTTTCATATCCCGGATACATTTCCCATAGGAAAACCTGTTTTCATGCCAGACGGCAGTGGGATCTAACTCATTCTGGGCTAGTGAAACAATATGATCAAAGTCTGCTGGCTCATCCAAATTCCAAAATGTATAATAATCCTCATTCTCCGGTATGTCAGGAATACCATAAATAGCATTAATAATGTGAGGAGTAAACGGCACTGTCCTAGTTCTCAGGTTGACAGAGGTTAACTCACCTTCATCCGTAGCATTATGAGTTGCTACCAAAGAATAAAATTCAGCTACTAAGGTGGTGTTAATCTCTCCCGACCTTAAACTGGCTAATTCCATCCAATGTCGCCTTTCAAAAATTTCTTTCACCTCCCTTCCCAAATCTTTAAAGTCTAAGCCCCTCTCTATTGCAACTAAACACTGTCCAAATTTATTTTTCAATGCTTTCTTAGCTGCAGCAGACGCGGTTCTTTCAAAACTAATCGACAATTCTTCTTCATTAAAGGCCTAGTTTCTATAATCTGAATTTGGGTAGGGATATGCGGTTTACGTTTTTACTAGCTTTGGATGATTCGCCATTCTACGATAGTGACACAATAACAAAACAACAAAAAAACAAAACAACACAAAACAACAAGACAAATGTGAGTGACAAAACAGTTGAAAAATAAAAATTGCATAAAAACGAAATTAAGAAAATAAGTGACTACAATGTTACCTTACAAAGCTTAAAGAGGTTGAAATTTGGCCGAAAAAGATGGAAAGTCGCCGAATGAAAGTTGAAGCTTTCCTTGAAAATTACTTCAATGTAAATGCAAATTTGAAGAGAGGAGTGAAAATGAGAAAAGTTTAAGAAGTGGTGTAGTTTAATGGTGATGGTGTGTGATGTTTTGAAGGAAAAATTTCGAATTGGGGAAGAAGGGGAGGGCGGCTGTTTTTAGAAAAAAAGAAGAAGAAGAAGAAAGAGGTCCCCGTCCCTTTTAGGTTTTTTCAGTTCGGATCGATCCGGGGTTAGGTCGGATCGATCCGACTTTTTTTTTTTTTTTTTAACTTAATAAAACTTCTACAAAAATAAAAACTTTTTATAAAAACTTTATAAAACTTTTAAGTAATTTCATAAAGATCCTATTTATAAAATTTTCAAAAGTTATATAAAAGTTTTATAAGTATTACAAAATTCACGAGGTCCTAATTCCAATACTTCTAAATCTTCCAGAGTTCCGATGTAACGCTCTATCAACCTAACCTTAAGAAATGAGGCGTTCAATTTTCTCTTTGATCTCCATCGATTTTCGGATAACCACCTAATCGCTCCTTCTTAACAACATTCAAACACTCATCCTGGGATTTGGTTGTGCTTTCCTACATTTCCTTCATGCTCACTTTTTCCACAAATTTTCTACACCTTCTTAAAAACTTTGCCTTTCTCTTTATCGAACTTCTCGATTTTCCATTACATAGTTCTTTCACCGATCTCCTCAACAATTGCTTGTTTTTCTCAAAAATCAAGCTTCTATTCTAAACGCGACATCTTTATCCAAGCCTAATTTCAAAAGCAAAGATAAAAATTTCTATTCTATCTAAAAGACATCCAGCTTCTTTTACGCCTATCCGTAAAAGACGAAACTACTTTAAACATAAATAAAACACATAAAAGTATAGTAAAGATAAATAGCACTGGTATTCGGCCGAGTTTAACTCCTCTGCTTTTCGCTTTCTTGATTTCTCTGCTTTTACTTTGTCGGAGGATCGCTTAGTAGCATTATTTCTTCTTTCAATGCGGTTCCTTCTCCTTCCACAAATAACTTTACTCTATGGCCATTGGCTATAAAAGTTGTATTTCCATCGCTTAGTTCAACAAATTCAGATTGTAAACTCGTTACTTTAAATGGACTCGCCCATCTTGATTTAAGCTTTCCTGGAAATAACTTTAAACGTGAATTGTACAAGAGTACTCGATCACCTACATGGAACTCACGACTATAGATTCTCTTATCGTGAAAGGATTTCGTATGCCCTTGTAGATTCGAAATTTTCATAAGAATCGAGACGGAATTCTTCTAGTTCATCAATTGAAGCAATCTATGATCACCGACAAACCTTAGGATCGAATTCAAAATTTAATAGCCCAAAAGGCTCGGTGTTCTAACTCAACCTGAGATGACAAGACTTACCAAAAACTAACTTATAGGAGAGAACAACCAATTGGTGTTTTAAAAGTCGTTTCTATATGCCCATAATGCATCGCCTAGTTTAATCGCCTCAGCTTTTTTTCGATTTGAATCCACCTGTCTTTTCTACAATTCTCTTGATCTCTCTTGTATTAGACACCTCTACCGACCACCGGTTTTGCGGATGATAGGGCGCTCCTAACTTATGCGTTACACCATATTTTTCAATTATCTTGGTAAATGGTCTATTACAAAAGTGTGAACCTCTATCACTAATGATAGCCTCGAATGCCATAACGTGTAAATATATTCTTTTAAGGAATCGTATGACAACTTTTGTATCATTAGTGGGAAGAGCTTCACTTTCTACCCATTTCAAACATAATCTACCATTACTAGAATAAACCTTTTCCAAAAGATATAGAAATGGTCCCATGAAATCTATACCCCAAACATCAAATAACTCACATTCTAAAATAGGTTGCATAGGCATTTCATGTTTTTAGATACATTTCCCATTTTTGACAAGATTCACAAGATTTAACATATTTATAAGCATCTCTATATAGCGTAGGCCAATAAAACCACATTGTAAAACTTTAAAAGCAGCTTTTCCAACCTCCATGATGACCTCCTCGCCTCACGATCATGACAAAATGATAAAATACTTAAAATTTCATTATCAGCACACACTTTCCGATTATCCCATCCGAACATTTACGGAAAAGGTCCGGTTCCTCCCAAGAATAAAATTTTAAGTCATAAAAGAATTTCTTTTCTCACGCCAAGTCCAATGAGACGGAATATAATCACAGGTTAAGTAATTAATGATATCTCCAAACCAGGTGACATTTCCTTAGAAGGAATTCTATTCTTTAATAACTGCATGGTTGACGGAGTATCTATTCTAAAAAGTTGTTCATCGTGAAATGAATCTTTAATTTCTATTCCCTTTTCTTCATCATTTTCCATTCTACTTAGATGATCCACTACTACATTCTCACTTCCTTTTATCTTTAATTTCCAAATCAAACTCCTGAAGTAAGAGAATCCATCTAAGAAGACGTGGTTTCGCATCTTTCTTACTCAAAGAAATACTTCAAAGTCGAATGGTCTCAGATAAATTATTACCTTAGAACCAACAATATACGATCTAAACTTATCTAAGGCAAAAATTACAATGAACAGCTTCTTTTCAGTAGTTGTATAGTTCAATTTGAGTCGCATTTAACGTGTGAGATGCATAGTAAATAGCTTTGAGAATTTTGTTATATCTTTGTCCTAAAATCGCTCCTACAAACTAAATCACCGCATCACACATAATCTCAAACGGTAAATTCCAATGCGTGCTATTAGCACTGTGCGATAGTTAATCTCGCTTTTAAGGTCCGAAAAGCTTCCTTACATTTACTATCGGTTAAAAGGTACTTCCTTTTCAAGCAAATGACTTGTAGGCTTTGCTATCTTTGAAAAATCTGCAATAAATCTCCTATAAAATCCTCGCATGTCCAAGAAATCCTCTTAGAGTCCTTAGATTAACTGGTGGTGGTAATTTTTCAATTACTTCAACCTTAGCTTTATCAACTTCAATTCCTATTTCGTAGATTCTATGGCCTAGAACAATTCCTTCCGATACCATTAAATGACATTTTTCCCAATTTAAAACCAAATTGGTATCTTCACAACGTTGCAACACTCTTTCTAAGTGCGACAAACATTTACCAAAAGAATCTCCGTAAACACTAAAGTCGCCCATAAAATTTCCAAGAATTTCTCAACCATATCGTAAAATATAGCCATCATGCATCTTTGAAACGTAGTCGAGCATTACATAAACCAAACGGCATTCTTTTATACGCAAAAGTTCCATAAGGACAAGTGAAAGTAGTCTTCTCCTATCTCTCCGCAAAGAATGAAAATCAGAAATATCCTCGAATAACCATCTAAGAAACAAGAATATTTATGACCACTTAACCGCTCCAACATTTGAACTATGAATGGAAGTGGATGATGATCTTTCTTAGTATGATCATTTAGTTTCCTAAAATCAATGCACATTCGATATCCTCGTAATTTCTCTTGTTGGAATCCATTCATTTCTATCATTTTCTTTCACCTGTGAAACCTCCTTTCTTTGGTACCACTTGAGTTGGACTTACCCATTCACTATCCGATATGGGAAAAATTATTCCCATCTCTAATAGCTTAATGACCTCTTTCTTAACAATTAATCGCAAATTTGGGTTGAGGCGCGCTATGTTGAATACAAGGCTTAGCATCTTCCTTCGTAATTATCTTATGAACGCAAATCTCGGGCTAATACCTCGAATATCAAAGAATCGTCCATCCAAAAGCTTTCTTATGCTTTTTCAACATTCTAAGTAATTGATCTTCTTGTTGCTCAGTTAAAGCTGATGAAATAATAATCGGTAATAGATTATCAGTTTCAAGAAAAGCATATTTCAGATTTAAAGGTAATGGTTTCAAGTCCAGGTTCTTTGGCGGATCTTCTATTGACGATTTAAGAACTGGTCCTTCTAGTTCTAATTCCAAGTACTTATGCCATGGTGGCTTAAAGGTAAAACTTTCTGTATCTAAAGAAAGAATTATCTCTTTCATTTCAATGTCTTCCTCATCTTCTTTATAGATAGACAGAGTTAAGCACTCTTCTAATCTGTCTTCAAAAGTTGGTAACCGAATATCATAGATGTAATGAATATCTTCTATAAAAGAACATGATTCTGATGATGCATGATTCATAGCTTTGAAAATATTGAAAGTAACTTCGTCTTCATTGACTCTTAAGATTAATTCTCCTTTCTGAACATCGATTAAAGTTCTTCCTGTAGCTAGAAATGGACGACCTAGAATAAGAGGTGCTGAATAACCGTCTTCCATTTCCATAACTACAAAGTCTACTGGAAAATAGAATTTGTCTACTTTAACCAATATGTCCTTTATAATTCCTTTAGGGTACTTAATCGATCTATCTGCCATTTGCAGAGTCATTTCAGTCTTAGTAAGCTTTCCTATGCCTAAATTTCTATAATCCTCATAAGACATGAGATTTATACTCGCTCCTAGATCACATAAGACCTTCTTAAACAGAAATCCTCCAATTTCACACGGAATGGTAAAACTACCAGATCTTTCGCTTTAGGTGGTAACTTATGTCGCAGACTATGCGGAACATTCTTCATTTAGGCATATATTCTCATATTCCTCTAATTTTTCTTGTTTGACAAATTTCTTTCTAAATTTTCCATAGGCGTATATATTAATCAAAGCTTCGATAACAGGATATTAACTTGAATATGACGAAAAGTGTCCAGAAACGAGCATACTTCTATCGCTTTTTGCCTTTTGATTTGATCTTTAGGAGGGTAAGGTAAAGATTCTAAATCTATGACCTTTGGCTCCTTTGTCGCTTTCTTTCCTTTTCCTTAAACCTTTGAGTATTACTTAACCGCCATGTTTCAGGTTCTTGAATTCTTTCTTTTAAATTGTTCCTGAATCAATCTCTACTTGATTCCTTCATTTCTTCCTGTTTTTCGTCCTTGTTTTCATTATTTTCCATTCTAACATGTTCCTTAAATAAAGTCCTTAAATCTTTATCCATGGGATCTTTCGTAATCTTAGGATTTTTACCCAATTTTCCTTTCACTTTCAGGTTCGAACTTTTATTTCTTTTCAAGAAGTTGTCTATAATTTCTTCTTCCTCATCTCAGAAATTCAAGTTCATCTTTATCATTCTTAACATCTAAGTCATCTTCTACTTCATTATCCCCAAGGTTTTCAACTCCATTACTTCCACTCGAGCTTCCTACTTCTCGTAATTACAACATTTACCTCTCTTGGGTTCCTTTCAAATGTTACTTGGTAATCCTCCTGGGTCTCACGTTATTACGCTCACCCGCCCTACTCAAATGATCTTCCATATTCCTTAATGAGGCTTCTATCGTTCTCATCCTGGTATCATGTCCACTCATAGATGTTTTCATTGAACTCATATCCTTAGTGACTGTACTAATAGAAGTTACCATCGCTTCTATATTTTTAGCTTGAGTAGATACTACACCCATCATATTTTCCATTAGTTTTTCCCATTTTTCAACTCCTTCCGCAGTTGAGTAGAACTTTGAGTTACTGGTATACTTTGAGTGGTATGTTGAGGATAGGATCTAGGGAATGATTGTAAATTCGATTAGATGTGTTTTCTTGATAAACTTGATTATTATTCAAGTTCCTATATGGAACCGATACGGCGGTTGTCCTTGCTTGCTAGGGTTTTCGACCATCGATAAGTAGGGTGATCTCTTCTAATAGCATTGAACGAGTTTGAGTAAGCATTGTTTAAATTTATATGTCAAAGAAGAAAACTCACCTCCTCTCTCGAGCATCCCGTCGGTTCTTCAATCCCTAGTGGTATTTTATCCTGATTTGAGTATTCAGTTGGTGCACTATTTTCCGAACTTTGGTTCTTATTCTCATTGTAATCCATCAAATTTCCTACTCAAATTTTCTAAATGTGCTAGAACTTCCGTATTAGACGTACATTCTCCTCGCAAAGCTACTTTTCTCGGTGCTAGAACCGGTTTCCTACATTCTCATTATTTTTGGAAATCTTTTCGATGGCATCGAAACTGATTGAGCTTCACTCATCATTAAAGAACCACCACATGCATGGTCTACATCAAAGACGTGAATCTTTTCTTAATTTACTTACGTAAAAGTTGAATTTGCATGTCTAAGGAATAACCATGGTCGGGACACGCTCTTAACAATTTTTAAATCTTTCCCACGCATTCCCAAGCGCTTTCTTCGAGATCCTTGTCTAAAATTAGCAACCTCGACTTTTAATTCCAAATTCCGTCCAGAGTGAAGTATTGTTTCACTTGTAAGTGAATGATGCGGAAGAGACATAAACCAATCTCGGCTCGCCCTTTTAGAGAAAAAGGAAACATAGTCATCCTTGTTAATTCCTTGTGAGCACCTTGACTTTTGGTCAGATTGCACAGCTTCTTCAAAAGATAGAGATGATGATGCGGATCTTCATCATCTTCTCCTAGAATTGGGCTCTTGCGTCAATCAAACCAAAAGATGAGATTTAATCTCAAATTATTCGCTCCTTCATTAGGTAAAAGTATGGGATTATTAGTCCGATTTCTTCTTATGGTTTGGTCACGAGATAGGCCTTGGGTTTACTGGGTTGTTACGATTATTCTGGTTCCGATTCTGATTATTTCTATTATTATTATTATTTTGATTATTAAGGTTAACAGGGTTTTGTCCATGCCTTAGAGCATGTTCTAGCCCTTGTTCAGGTGTTTCATCACTGATTTCAGCCATTCTCGTATTTCTGTTGGAAGATGATTCGTCAGATTTCCCCGACTAGTATGACCACGCTTTCTCTACTCTTAACCGCCTTCGTAGTGTTTTATGTCAGCTTATAAGGAGTGAGTGGGGCCTTACCACTTCGGTCATCAACTAACTAAAATAGAAAATAACACGAAATTGATAGTAGTAAATTTGGTAACTTACCTATAAGGTAAGTACCAACTAAAATAAAATTAGAAATGAGATAAGAAAAGTGTTGACTTATTCTCGAGAATTTTGAGCTAATATAAGTAGTAACCATAGACACAAAAAGAAATTAGCGTCTGTTCCCGGCAACGGCGCCGTAAAGTCGACGTGGCCTTTTCTAGTGCTAATACTACCCTTAACCGACAATTAGTATCGGGTCAAACTCAGAGTGCTAGTATGGTGAGTCGAGTATCGTATCCTCGTGAACTTTGTAATTCTTCTAAGTGTGGTTAAACACCAAAGAGCTGTTATTAACTCAATCTAAATCTCAGTTTTATAGCACAGATAACTAATGACTTAAAATAAAATAAATGCATAAATTAAAATTTATTCTAATATAATATATATAGATATATAAATATATATAGATATGCATAAGTTGCAAAGTATATATATAGATATAAATATATAGATGCCAAATATATTATTAGAGAACTAGCCAAAGTTTATATAATTGATTTATACGATCTTTTCAGTGAATGGAATGTGCTCGATCTTTAGGTTCAATTGAGTAAATGAAACGGTGCACTCCTAAGGTTAACAATTTCTCCTCACATTAGCGTGCATTTAAATTGTCATATGTCCATTGTCATCACCCAAATCCACAATCATTACGGTTTTTCCGAACAGTCCCGAAGTACGATTCTACCTTTGAATAAAAGGAGTCATTCCGTTCACAAACGGTCAATTTTATTTAAAGGCTCTGGTTGTCAAGGCCGGACGATTCAACTTTCCGGTTTAAGTTTCAATTAATCGATGAATTTAACATTATTACGATCTTGAGTACAAGTTTTAATAAGATTTATCTTTTAGGACAAATCGCCCGAATAGAAACTGATTCCGTTGTCACGCTTTCACTCGCCAATTTTTACCTCCGGTTTTTCTATTAACGAGTTCATAACTTAATTACGAGGCGTCAATTCATAATTAGATTATGAATTCTTTCAAGTCAAACTTTATCAATAGAAAAAGATTCAATTAACTCAATTTTATTCAATTTTACTTAGACAAAGATTCATTTACCGAAAAGATCGAAATAAAACGATTACATAACTTTGGCTAGTTATTAGATTTAGCCTACTAACATTATACGAAAAGATAAAAAACAAACATAACAAACATAAATACTTTAGAAATTTTACCCGATTACAACGATTGGATCAGAAGATGTATTTTTCCGGATGCTACAACAACTTCAACAACATTGATCTTCTGATAATTTCTCGAGCATTATGACGATACTACTTTATTTATGGCATAAGGCCTATATATATACATACTACTACTACTAGAAAGAGGTAAAAGAAATATATTTGGTACCCCGCTTCATGTGCCTCCAATCAATGCTGCCTTTTTATAGGCAATTTTTCCTTTGCCGGATCGATCCGAGAAAGGGCCGGATCGATCCGGGAATAAAAATATTATCCCAGATTATTCTCTCGCAGGCCACATGCTGGATAATCATTATGCCTCCTCGGATCGATCCGAGGTAAATCGGATCGATCCGGATAGATTTTTCTCAATCTTAATCCGAAACTTGATAAAATCATAACTTGAGCTCTGGATCTCCAAATGACATAATTCAAGATGCGCTGGAAAGCTCTTGAGGAGATCTATAACTTCCATGAAGACTTCTTTTTCAGAAAATGCCTTTTACTGGGCCATTTGTTCGTTGAAAATATAACTTGATACGGCGTCACGAACCACTCGATCCACTTGAACTTTAAATCTCGTGGCACTTCCTTTATTCCTTCAAAAGATATGATTTTACTCCATAAAATGTCGCCACTGGGTCTTGGTTTACCTAAGGTCCTGTAAAATACCAAAAATACCCACGTGAATCGACACGACACTCGGTTATTAACCCGGTACAAAATTTATAACTTTTTATCATTTTTTACTAGATTTTTATAGTATTTAGATTTATTTATAGCTATTAATATTTTATAAGATTATCGTTATATTTTATTATATTTTATATAAAAAGAGTCGATAACGTATATAAAACATCGTAATTTTTATCATATAAATGTTATACATCAACGCTTCACGGCTATCAAGACCAATCTCCGTGTGTATCCTCTGCCCACGGGATTGCGGGGGCGTGTTGAGGATATTATCTCAGATTAATTTATTTTGTATTTATCGTTTATTATTTATTTAGAGTTAATCCTGTTATTGGTATAACCCTATAAATACCACACTCTGTACGATGATTATTCTAATGAAAATACAACACTTTCTGAAACATAACAAGGAGATACATGGTGATGAAAAGCTTTCTAAGTTAACCATTTGGGGGTATGCTTCACCCTTTTTGACACCCAAACTACTTAGGTAGCACCGACCGACATCTACATGCCTAAGCCTTGTCATGTTCCAAATAGTTCCGGGCAACTCTAACGGAAATACTCTGATTCCTGTAAGAATCAGAATTTCCAGATTCCAGAGATTGGATATAGAAGATGGAAACGGTGACTCCAGGCCTACGACTCCAAATGAGGTCGCTATAAATCTCAGATGAACTAGTGAAGCTATCTCACTGATTGAACATGCATCCCCCCATTCTAACTCTTCCAAATTCATCACTTGAACAAGTTTCAAGTTGCTAACAAAAGGACATTCAAGACGATCAAAACCTAATTTAGGACTATAGATTAAAGTGTGGATACATGGACATGCTTTTGTAGCATTATTGAGATACTTCGCTTTAATATGGATGCAAGCGCGATATGGATTACGTACGGTGGAACTTGAGGAATTAGAATCCTCATATTTGTCCATTAATTGGAAAAAGTTCTCCTTTTGAGCCTTTCCTTGACAGAATTCATGCACTAGATCATGAATCCGACAACTTTTATCCCACCGTAGAACTTCTCTGATTAGCAATCACAAGGCTTCTGTCAACTAAATCACACAAGTACTCCTTTGCCACGTTTTTTAAGTTTTCCTTGTTGGGATTCTGCACAAATCCTTCGGTGATCCATAGCAATGTCAACTTATTCACATGAATTATCGTATCTTCTGCAAATGCACCAAAATAGAGAAGGCATGACTTTAGATGCTCAGGTAAATGCTGGTAACTTAATTCTAACACGCCCAAACCACCTTCCGTGGAAACGTCTTTAACCTATTGTTTCGAGATTTTATTCCACCAACTCGTGACTTCTTTCAGCCTTGGCAAGAAGACCTCCAATTAAAACAATTGTCAAAGGAAGGCCGTTGCAGTTTTTTGCAATCATCTTCCCAACCTTTGAAAAATCTGGTGGGCAAGCTTCCATCTTAAAATGCCTTCCTTAACAACAACTCCCAACTTTCCTTCTCGCATGAAAACGTAGGTGATGAAGGATACAATCTTTTTTGGCTTGTAAAGCAACATTATGAATACGCGTCGTGAAAATAACTCTACTTCCATTTCTATCATTTGGAAGTGATCTTTCAACTTCATTCCAGGCCTTAACGTCCCAAACATCATCCATTATAATAAGGTACCTTCTGCCTTTGAGAAACTTACGAAGCATATCAGCCAAATCTTCTTCCTTCATATTATACATTTTGCCATCCTTCCCCTTGATATCACCTAGAATATCGAGCAATATCCTTCTAGCATTGTGAACTTGAGAAACGATACAATAAGCAAAGATGTGAAAATGGTTCCTAACCGCGCGGGAATTATAAACCTTGGTAGCCATGGTAGTCTTCCCTAGACCAGCCATTCCAACAATAGCAACAATGTCAAGAGACTCAGATCCCTCTTTAAGATTTTCAACTATTATGTCTACCTCATCCTCCAAACCAACCATCACTTCATTGAAACCTGAAGTCCATTGATCTTCAATCTTCAATTTCCTTAGAGCAATTGCAGAACAATCGAGGACTTCACCATCAAACGTCTTTCTGCCTTCAATATTCTTAAGCTTGCTCTTAACAACCTTAATTTCATCTAGGACCTCCATAAGACGTGCCATATTATACCATAATGGATGGCCCGTTACCGAACAAGAATTGATAGCATATTCTGTTTGGTATGCCAAATTGATAACTTTTAACCATGTATCCTTTAGTTCTTTTTGCTCATTTTGTTGTTCAAAAAGATCATTCAGATAAGGCCTTAAAGACATTAGTCCCTCCTCAATATTGATAATCATATGCTTTGTAGAAGAGATAAAATATGTGTCCCTCTTAAGCTTTTCCTTCAACAACCCAAGATGTTGTAAGAGGAAGTCGAAAAATCCTAGACCATTAATCTTGGGGAAATCATACGAAAACGAATCCCGGGTGTGTTCATAAACCTGTTGAATCTTGCCCTTTACTAGGTCAGCCTTCCTAATAAGGTCGCTTAAACATGTGTTTGGGTTGGAGAAATTCCCTTTCATGTCATCAACAGAGATAACAAGATACAAATCCTCTTTGACAAGAACCTCGATTTCTGCAGTTATCATCATCACCTCTTTATCCTCTACATGCCGATATGGTGGATTAGCTAGAAATGATATACCAAACGTTAGAGATTCTTGAAGAATTTGAAAATCTTCCTTCAAAATATCCACTAGATTCTCAAGGAGAAGGTCAAGAAAGATTTGAACAATCATCCTAAAAGAAGGGGGTCTAATTGTCCCAACTTCATTTCCTTTAAGAATCTAAAGTAAAAGGCCTTAAAAACAGGGGACAAGGTTTGATCTTCGCAGCACATTGAACAAGAAAATATTTAGTTTTGTTGCCATATCTTCATCTACTGCTTTCACCCAATACAAAAATATTAGGCATGTTTGAATATTGAGCAAAAGCATGGACAACGATCTTGAACTCTCGTGCTTCCTTGAAACGCTCCATTGCTTAGAGCGAGATTATAGAGATTATGCAACAATGTTAGCTTTTTCTCGAGGGTAGCAATTTGATTCTTGAGCAAAAGAATTTCATCACCATTTTTGTACTTGTAAAGATCTTTGATTCTCGAAATAGCATCCGTAAAATTCAGGGTCATTCTGTTCTTAAGAGTATTACATCTCAATGAGCATTGTAAAAGAAGTTCACACGATTCTTCAAATTCTTGCTTACAGTCTTTGTATTCTCGCCTTGCACATCTAGAATCCAGCTTTCGATATCAATTTCTTTGTCTTCCAAACAGAAGTAGAATCAAGTTCATTTCTTGATATTCCCATATAGCTTCACGAGTACGGTTTACCGGCATTAAAAGCTGCCTGATTTCTACATCGTAATCCTCCAAAGTCAAAATGACCGTAAGAACATTCTCAAGAATCTAAGCCCAAATTTACAAGACTGGATCTTGTCCACCATCCGATCAGCCCATAAGGAATGTTGTTCTCGAATCAAAGGGCTCTCTTCAAGAGAAGAGAGCTGTTCAAGAGCAGAGTCTACGCAAGTCCCAACCATTTCCTGTCTCTTTTATCTTTCCTCTCCTTTCCTCTCCTGTCATGTTGTTAACACCATATTAGCTCAATTTGACATTTAAAAACAATCTGGTGCCATAAAAAAGCCCCTTTTAAAACTCCAAGTGCATTTCATGGAAATTGAGCTTTTCTGAGTAAACCTCATAACAATAAACAAATTTTTTTTTTTGAAAATCCAGTAATTCACCGTAGAAACACAAATCAGGAACAAAACTCTATTCTGGGACACCGTAAGCAAATGCAATTAAATTTCTTTCACTATAAGTTGACCAATGACTGAAAATCCAAAGTAGGGAGTAATTGAATACAAAAGAAAATACCTTCAATTCAATCTGGATTTGGATTGTTGTGAATGGATACTTAATTAGCTGAGAGACCAAAAAGGATCATTCACAAAAGTCCAAGGAAATAAAGAAGTTGACGAATATTAGCGGTTTTTTTTTTTTTGTTTTGTTTTGTTTTTTCCTTTTCACGACACTTTCCTCCCTCTTGTTTGGTTTGGTTTGACATATGACATATTTAATTGTGATTTTTTATTACGAGGTTTGCTTTTCCGGGTTTGCCGCAAATCGTAAAAAACACAATGGGACAAAGATTTTTTTTCCCCTTAAAAGAGAATGATAAGTCGTCTGTAAACTACATAAGACTGAACATTTTATCAATTCATTCTTGTATGACAAATTGATTTGGCATTTCTTCAATGATGGAGTATATTCTGTTGAAACATTAATGCATAATGTTCTCTCGGCGGCATCAAGTTTGCACTCGATAGGTAAAGGCAATGGCTTGTCTCAGGTGCGCAATAGATCCGAAGAAATCGCCTGTCATTACCTCCTCAAATGTGACATCCCTAAAACGTGTTGAATATTGTCTCCTTACGGAAATTACTTGAGCTTCATGCGTGTACATTTTTTTTAGACATGTTGGATGAACTCTTAAACATTCATGATGATATGGAAGTGGAGCAAATAAAATAGTTGCTCTTCTCTGCAGATGTACCCATGAGGGCAGGCCAACTAGGCCAAAATCCACATTTTTAGGTGGCAACGTTCAGAAATTGTCCAGGTGAAAGTACATGTAATTGGATCTTTCGAAGAATAATTCAACTGATGAATTGGTGGTGTTTTGTGATGATTTGTGGCTGTGTCAATGGTGGCTTCCTTCGTATCCGGGAAATATAAGATCAAGCTAATAACATAGTTCTAGATGAAAGGACAAAAGGTCGTTTATATAGGTGTTCCACTTGAGATGATTTATGGATTCCTGATTTCATGGCCTGTGATTAAAGGGACACTACGATACCGTCGTGGAGCGGTTATGGCTCAATTAGGCGAAAATCATGAAACATAATCAATCGTGGGATCAACAAGGACGTGTATCAATATGGCTGCTCAAAATAGGCGTCTCCCTGTCTCTAAGGATTGACAAATGAAACACTTTGAAATAAATACAGCATTTATAACATCACTTTGACAAATCAATATTTTTATACCATCAAATAATCTTAAACAAAGTATTTTACTAGGATCTAACCAGGTATTTTCCCTTCCAATATTTGGCAGAAAACAACTTTTTCTTTTTTCACATTGTGTGCACATCAAGAAATCTAATACTATCAAGAAATCTTACTCAACTATACAATTAATAATCACCACATTAATAATCTGTTTTACACAAAAAAAGCAGTTATAATTATAAATGGACCCAAATCGTTCATCTTGCGTATATGTCGAGAAGGATCTTTCAGGTTGAAGATCCTTCTCGATCCAATCGCTCATCCATTGCTTTTACCAAGTCGTTTCGATGATCAAAAGATGCCTGCAGAACATTACACAGATAGACGTTCATGCCTGCAGGACATTACACAGATAGATGACTGCAAGACATTCTTAATTCAACAAAATTGTGAAATCCGATTTCAGCATGCATTTAGAGAAGAGGATTAAGTGTCGGACAGGACTGCTTTTCGTGTTCATTTGTGTAAGAGAAAAACAAACATGCTGAAAAGAAAACTTAAGCTTTGGGAATTCTGTGTCTTCCATGTCCCACTTAAGCCCAGAAAAGGCATCATCTAGTAGCTTCAGTACCTCTAGACAAGGCATTTTACTGATCTCTGGTATATATCTCCAGTCTAGGCCGCACTCTGGTAACGATAGTTTCTTTGGAGCTGAAAGAAAGTTAAATGAGCTTAAACATCGCTCTCCCACATGGGAAACCTTCAGTGACTCAAGTTTACTGAGAGAGTCCAGTTTCGGAAAATGAAAACTTTTTCTATCAATATAGTTTTCAAAGCCCAGTTTTCGAAGAGATGGTGACCGTTGTAGAAGGTCTTTTAAAACTTCTGGTGAGGAGATATTTGGTGATGAAAAGCTTTCCAAGTTAACCATTTGGGGGTGGGGGTATGCTTCACCATTTTTGATACCCAAACTACTTAGGTAGCATCCATTAACATCCACGTGCCTATGCCTTGTCATGTTCCAAATAGTTTCGGGCAACTCCAAGTATCCTGGGGTAACCGTAAGAATCAGAATTTTCACCAAGAATATCGAGCAATATCATACTCCATGCCAAATACAGCAGCAGCATCCATTGCAATTACCAGTCATTTTCGACAATCAAAAGATGCCAGCCTGCAGGACATTACACAGCTGAGAGATGTTCATGTTCATTGCTGCCTAAACGAAATTCATCAGAATTATCAGTTTTAAGTGAACAACATATATCATATGCAAGACATTTTGGCCTTAATTCTACAAAAAAACAAGATTGTGAAATATATCCAAACACAGCATGTGTTTAAAGAAGAGAATCAAGTGGCAGACAAGCCGGCTTTTCATGATTGAGATACTCCTGCAGAGGATTTAAAGGGCTCTTGTAGCTAAGAATACAAGGGGTGTTCGGTGTTCCCTCACGTTATGTACAAATTGAAATTTTGATCTTTTACGGGTTTTAGTCCCGGAAAAAAAAAGCAATCAGTAAGCATGATGATCCAATAATAACAACAAACACATCAAATAAATCGAAAGAGAAATGCTTGCATGAGATTTGACGGCCACGGTTTAGTATTCATGTAATATTCCGATTTTCGGGAAAGGGCAGACGTGTCATTTTGCGAAAACGAAATATTGGGTTCGGTTCCTTTTATTCGGAGTTTAAGTATTTGTTAAATTATATATGTATATTTCGAAATATATATATGTATATAGTTAAGGAAGATAATAAGATCTTTATCCTTTTTTTTGGGATTTATCTTATTATAAAGGAAGATAATAAGATCTTTATCCTTTTTTTTGGGATTTATCTTATTATAAAAGAAGATAATAAGATCTTTATCCTTTTTTTGGGATTTATCTTATTATAAAGGAAGATAATAAGATCTCTATCTTTTTTTTTGGGATTTTCTATTTAAGGAGAATAAATCCCCACAATTCTTATAACCTATTAGAAATCGATTTTTTTCCACCTCCATATACTCTACTCAAGTGTGTGAGCCAAAAATTAGGGCTGAGAGTTTTTCAATCGGCTGTTAAAGCAATTCTTGACGGTTTTCAGATCAGAGTAGAGCGCCGGAATCGTTGTGAAGAAGGCAACGTTTTGATTGCAGAAAGTTGAAGCTTTGATAAGAGAAAGATCGGTTTTAGCTGCTGTTTCTCTGAGTTTTGCTGTTGGAATAAGCTTGCTAAAGGTAAGAAGCTCTTCCTACAATCTAATTGTGGTTTAGAGTAGAATAGATCATGTTTTGGATGCATATTGTATCAAGTTTTAAGCTTAGATGATGTTTAAGGATTAAGTTTTGTTTTGGATCTTAAAAGACATGTTTTTCTACTGTTTTTCTGCTATAATTCGAGTAGAGATCGTTAAGGGTTGAAGAACATGTTTTAGGGCTTTTTCTGCGTAGGATGCGTACGCATTGGCTAGCAATGCGCCCGCATTCCTGATGCAGGATTGCTTAGAATAAGTGCAGCAGGGATGCGCACGCATTCCAGAGTATTGCGCACGCATTGCCCCAGTTTCTATGTAATGTTGTTTTAAGCTATGTTTTGAATTTTAAACCTTAATTCATGATTAAATAACATTAATTGAATATGAACAAGCCCCGATTGAGTTTCTGATTCGTTCAGTTAAAACACCGAATGTACTCTTAAAGGGAGTTGAAGTTCGGATCCGTCGGAAGGGCATGAAAGGGCTTGTGCTTTGATGAACTAGGGTTCATCAATGTCTGTGTAATTGATAGGATGTGATGTCTAGTTGTCTAAGTGAGGGAGTAGAGCTGATAAGGGAGTTTTATTCTGAAAACACTTAGGTGACTAGTTAATTCACATTAATAATTACATAAGTGTAGTAAAAGCTAAAACGTCATCTATTCTTGGTTAGGCACTGATTCAAATCGGCGTGTGATACGTTCATAAAAGGTGGACAACGCTACTGGCTCAAAAGGCTGAAGGGTAGTGGAGGAAATCCATCGAACGTATATGCATACCGGGGAGATCCCGGGACTACCGGTGCTAATCACCGTAGTTGGCAAGTATATCTCGTGGTGGAATTTTCACCATGCATTGTGTCCTTGAGTAATGATGTAACAAAGATAAGCTAAGTTAGAAACGATAGTCACGACGTGTCGATGGGCATGTAGTGAACCCTAGATCGAGTCGGTCTCGTGAAGGCAAATCTTTTAATAATAAACCTTAATCATATTGTAGCTTCTACTTCTTACTTTGTACATTGTACTTACCTCAAATGCATGTTTATTTATGTGTTTGGGGAGAGAAGACGAATGTGTAAATGATGAGTTCGAGGAGAACTTTGATGACGACGTTTGAGGACGCTTGGAGTTGAAGACTTTGATTAATTATTATTCATTTCTTTATTTATTTCCTAGATTTGGATTATTATTGGATTTTGTAGTTTACTTTTAGTACTTTGGAATTGCATCGTTTTGGGATTCGTTGGTTTTGTTTCTCGATGTAATAACTTTACATTTCCTTCTCTAGTTCTTGAATTTCTATTCGAGATGTTTGAAAAAATTACCCGAGTCTTTTAGCTTCCGTTTGCTTTTATTTGATACTGACGTAGTAGAGGCTTACGTGTAATATTATTTATTTAATATTATGCGTGCGAACGCTTCGATTCGGATAAGGACTCGGTGTCGGAACGGGGCGTTATAGATTGGTATCGAGAGAAGCGTCTTTTAGGCTTTCTTTCTATTAAGATAAGTTCTCTTTAGACCTCTTAGTAACGATTTGGTTTTCGTTGATCATCGTGGATGGTGTTCACGAGAACCGGAGCAGCGTAAGCTTCGTGGAGTACGCCAAGAGAGTCATACGCCAGCTTGTTAGAGGCGGTTTCGTGAGGCGTAATCCTTCACCTCACCCGAGCCCCACTCCACCCCTCATACCGCAACCCCCTACACCACGATCTCGGCGGAGTTTGTCACCGCGACCTCATCAGAGCAACACCCACAATGGCATGTGGGAAGTTCGGTTCGATTTTCCTTGGTAAGTGACGCCCAGTGGGTTTAGTACCGCCACCAATAAGTCACCCTCCACCAAGGTACAACTACATCTATGGAGAACCAGAGAAGCACCTATACTGAGTCACCAGAGTGGGAGACATTCCACCATCTCGTACTCCAAAGAATTAGTATCTATCCCCACCGGTGAGCTACCCTCCTCCACCAAAGTGTTTTCTCATCGGCAAGACATCGGACCTTTTACCCTCCTCCAGTGGGTCATACTCCCGACCCATCTGTACCACCTCCACCCTGCTTTTGACCATCAACAAGGTCTTGGTTACCCACCCTACGGTTTACATCAACCCCAGTTTCAACGGCAAGAGATACCTTTTGAATACCCTCCAGTTTATCCACAAGCCCCACCAGTTAGACCGGCACCTGAGCAAGCACCACCGATTGACTGGTATACGAGATTAAGGAGGAACAAAGTTCAAGACTTCTTTGGGAATGTCGAGCATTCAAGGCCGAAGAGTGGATAAGGAGTTTTGAGAAGGCATGTAGGAACATACATGTCCCGAGACCGAGATGGCACATTGGCGGTTAGTTTCTTTTGGGTGCAAATGAAGCATGGATAGATGCTATACTGAGCAATAATGGTAAAGTGACGGATTGGGAAAGCTTTAAGGCAATGTTCTATAATGAGTATTTTCGAAGAAAGAATAAAGGCATGACATGGCAAGTCAATTTCTAAAGCATAAGCAAGGTAATTACATGACAGTATCACAATACACCAACAAGTTTAACGAATTGGGAAGATTCTACCCTGAGTTGATGAAGGTAGAAGAGAGGAAGATGGCCCTATACAAGGAAGGGTTATCATATCGATATCTGATCTGGCATGTTAGGTTTCACACCAAGAACATGGCCGAGTTGTTGAATAAGGCCTTAGAGGTTGAGACATTCAGGAAGAAGGCCACCGTTGTTATCGGGAGCAAGAGGAATTTTGGAACAAGCCAGGGCAATAGCCGGGGAGCACCCCAACAAAATTTCAAGAAGACAACGGCCCCTACAGCGAGTAAGCCACCCACCGGAGCACCTTTATGCTCTAAGTGCAGCAGAATCACTCAGGTGAGTGTAAGGCTAATACTGAGGCTGCTACTATCGTGGAGATTTAGGACATTTTGCCAAGATGTGTCCCACGAAAGGGAGTTCGAATATTCGAAGAAGCAAGGAAGTGGGAAAGCGGCCCAAGTCGCCCGGGCCGAGTCTTTGCAAGTGGATGCTTTGAGATAGCGTAACCAGACGATAATGTTATTTCAGTACCTTTTGGTTAATTTAATTTATTTGAGTACTTTTATAGCACGATTTAAATCATGTTGTATTTGTATTTAAATAAATGAATTTACATCCTAGGTACAATAATATTAGACAACTTAGCAGTTACGGCGTTGTTTGATACGAGAGCGTCTAATACTTTTGTGTCAACTAAGATAGCTAAGAAGCTTAACTTGCCAATGGAACCTTTAAGAAATACTTTGGAGATAACAACACCTTTAGGGAAGGTGACTAAGGTAACCAAGTTGATACCCCTGGTAGAGGTTCGAGTTGGAAAGTATTGTTGCAAGAGTGACTTTACGGTTTTGGACTTTTCAGATTTTGATGTGATTCTTGGAATAGATTGGCTATCCGAGAATTTCGTCCACTTAGATTGTAGAGAAAAGAGAGTGACCTTTAAGATACCGGGAAAATCAGATAAGACTTATCAAGGTAACATTTACAAGCCTAGTAAGAAGCGTCACCCTATAATTTCAGCGGTTAAGGCTATAAGGGGCTTGTCGTAAAGGTTGTGAAGGCTACTTGTTGTACGCAGATTGATGTGGAGCGAGTAAAACCTAAGTTAGAGGAGACCCCTGTAGTCAAGGAATACCCCGAAGTGTTTCCAGAAGAGTTACCGGGAAACATGCCGGATAGAGAGATAGAATTCGAGATCAAGTTGATGCCAGGAGCGGCACCAGTTGCTAAGGCACCCTATAGAATGGCACCGGCTGAATTGAAGGAGTTGAAAGCACAGCTCAAGGATATGCTTGAGAGGAATATAATTCAGCCTAGTACTTCGCCTTGGGAGCCCAAAGTGTTGTTTTTGTTAAGAAGAAAGATGGTAGCATGAGGATGTGCATAGACTATCGAGCGTTGAATAATCGACCATCAAGAATAAATACCCTTGCCGAGGATTGATGATTTGTTTAACCAAATTGCAAGGCAAGAGAGTGTTTTCTAAGATTGATCTTAGATCGAGATACCACCAGTTGAAGATCAAGGTAGCGAGATATACCAAAGACAAACTTTTCATCATTTATATGGACATTATGAGTTCTTAGTTATGCCTTTTGGACTCACTAATGCCCCATCTCGCATTTATGGATTTAATGCAGCGTGTTTTCATGCCATACTTGGATAAGTTTGTGATAGTGTTCATAGATGACATCCTTGTATACTCTAAGGATGAGAAGGAACATGAAGAACACTTAAGGATAGTGCTGGATACATTAAAGGAGAACCAGTTGTATGCCAAGTTCTCGAAGTGCGACTTTTGGTTGAATCAAGTGAGTTTCTTGGGTCATGTCATTTCTGGAGATGGCATTAAGGTTGATCCCGCGAAGATTGAAGCAGTTGAGAAGTGGTCCAGACCGACTACCGTTTCAGAGGTTAGAAGTTTTCTCGGTTTGGCTGGCTATTATAGGAAGTTTGTACAAGACTTCTCAAAGATAGCTACACCACTTACCCGGCTCACTCAAAAGGATGTGAAGTTCGAGTGGACCAGTGAGTGTGAAGATGCTTTTCAGACGTTGAAAAAGAGGTTGACTACGACCCGCTTTGGCGGCCCGGAGATCTTTGATAATTATGATGTCTACACGGATGCTTCGGGACAAGGTTTAGGTTGTGTGTTGATGCGAGGAGGGAAGGTAATTGCTTATGCATCCCGGCGAGTTGAAGGTGCATGAGAAGAATTACCCAACACATGACTTAGAGTTGGCGGCAGATAGTGTTTGCCCTAAAGACTTGGAGGCACTACCGTATGGAGTTAAGGCCGGGATCTTCACCGATCACAAGAGTTTGAAGTATTTCTTTACCCAGGAAAATCTGAATATGAGACAAAGGAGATGGCTGGAGTTCGTAAGGATTATGACTTGGAGATTCAGTATCATCCGGGTAAAGCAAATGTAGTGGCTGATGCCTTGAGCAGAAAACCAGTGTTTGCGATGATCGAGTGTTGAAGACGTTGCGAAAGGTTAGATGGGTTGAGAATCCGAAGCTTTGATCGATTGAAGACCGGCGGTTTATGGCACCATTGTTAGCAAGGTCCGAGTTGATGGATGACATTCGGGAAAAGCAAGATGAAGACCACCGGTGTTGGTTGACTTAAAGCGAGTTGCAAGGGAAAAGCCTACGGTTGGATATGTGTTAGATAAGAATGGCAATCTTTGGTACCAGGATCGTTTGTGTGTGCCTAAGGTTGGTGATTTAAGACAGAGAGTCATGGAAGAGGCACATAGGATTGCTTTCGCAGCTTCATCCAGAGCTACTAAAATGTCTGAGAGACTTGAAGGAAAGGTTTTGGTGGCCTCGATGAAACCGAGATAGCCAAGTTCGTTGCAGAGTGTGATACTTGCCGTAAGGTTAAAGCGGAACATAGGACCGGGAGGAATGCTTAAGCCATTGGATATCCCGAGAATGGAAGTGGGATAAGATCACTATGGACTTTATCACCGGTTTACCTAAGACGAGGGGCGGTAATGATGCGATTTGGGTGATTGTGGATAGATTGACCAAATCCGCTCATTTCTTACCATATAAGGTCGATATGCCCTTGAAGAAAATGACGACACTATACTTGGATAATATAGTGAAGTTACACGGAGTACCTATCTCGATAGTTTCGGATCGTGATTCGAGGTTCGTCAGTCGGTTTTGGAAAAGTTTACAAGCAGCTTTTGGAACCAAGTTGGATTTGAGTACGGCCTTTCATCCTCGCATGCGGATGGACAATCTGAGAGAACCATCCAAACACTTGAAGATATGTTGAGAGCTTGTGTGTTGGAAGTAGGTGGATCATGGGATGATTACCTACCGGTAGCGGAGTTTGCTTACAACAACGGTTATCATGCAAGTATTGGCATGCCACCGTTTGAAGCATTATATGGAAGAAGATGTAGAACACCGCTGTTTTGGGATGAAGTCGGGGAAAGACAAATCACCGGGCCAGAATTGGTCGAGCAAGCTAAAGAAAGGGTTCAGCTGGTCAAGAAGAATCTGAAGGCGGCTCAAGATAGACAGAAGAGTTGGGCAGATGTTAGAAGGAGACCTCTTGAGTTTGAAGTTGGTGAAAGAGTTTACCTACGAGCTTCACCAATGAAGGGAGTGAAACGTTTTGGACAAAAAGGAAAGCTAAGCCCTAGGTACGTTGGACCTTTTGAGATTCTAGAAAGAATTGGACCTTTGGCTTACAGACTCAAGTTACCAGAATCCATGTCGAGAGTCCACAACGTGTTTCATGTCTCAATGTTAAAGAAGTGTTTGACCAAGACGGATATTGAGACTACTGTTGATCCGGAGGGTCTCCAGGATAATCTTTAAATGCGATGAGACACCGACCAAATTTTGGACCGGAAGGAAAAGATGATTAAGAGATGGTTGATTCCTTTAGTTACGGTGCAATGGAGCAATCATTCACCGGATGAAGCTACTTGGGAAGTTGAGGACGATATGATCAATGAGTTCCCAGATTTTATGGACTTACTGTATGTTTTAAGTTTCGAGGACGAAACTTCTTTAAGGGGAAGAATGTAATATTCCGATTTTCGAAAGTATGGGACGTGTCATTTTGCGAAAACGAAATATTGGGTTCGGTTCCTTTTATTCGGAGTTTAAGTATTTGTTAAATTATATATGTATATTTCGAAATATATATATGTATATAGTTAAGGAAGATAATAAGATCTTTATCCTTTTTTTTGGGATTTATCTTATTATAAAGGAAGATAATAAGATCTTTATCCTTTTTTTTGGGATTTATCTTATTATAAAAGAAGATAATAAGATCTTTATCCTTTTTTTGGGATTTATCTTATTATAAAGGAAGATAATAAGATCTCTATCTTTTTTTTTGGGATTTTCTATTTAAGGAGAATAAATCCCCACAATTCTTATAACCTATTAGAAATCAGATTTTTTCTCCACCTCCATATACTCTCTGCGTGTGTGAGCCAAAAATTAGGGCTGAGAGTTTTTCAATCGGCTGTTAAAGCAATTCTTGACGGTTTTCAGATCAGAGTAGAGCGCCGGAATCGTTGTGAAGAAGGCAACGTTTTGATTGCAGAAAGTTGAAGCTTTGATAAGAGAAAGATCGGTTTTAGTCTTTGCTTCTCGAGTTTCTTTGTTGGAATAAGCTTGCTAAAGGTAAGAAGCTTTCCTACAATCTAATTGTGGTTTAGAGTAGAATAGATCATGTTTTGGATGCATATTGTATCAAGTTTTAAGCTTAGATGATGTTTAAGGATTAAGTTTTGTTTTGGATCTTAAAAGACATGTTTTTCTACCGCTTTTTTTACCGCTATAATTCGAGTAGAGATCGTTAAGGGTTGAAGAACATGTTTTAGGGCTTTTTCTGCGTAGGATGATGCGACGCATTGGCTAGTAATGCGCCCGCATTCCCGATGCGTGATTGCTTAGAATAAGTCTGTGCGAGGATGCGCACGCATTCCGCAGTATTGCGCACGCGTGCCCCGCTTTCTATGTAATGTTGTTTTAAGCTATGTTTTGAATTTTAAACCTTAATTCATGATTAAATAACATTAATTGAATATGAACAAGCCCGATTGAGTTTCTGATTCGTTCAGTTAAAACACCGAATGTACTCTTAAAGGGAGTTGAAGTTCGGATCCGTCGGAAGGGCATGAAAGGGCTTGTGCTTTGATGAACTAGGGTTCATCAATGTCTGTGTAATTGATAGGATGTGATGTCTAGTTGTCTAAGTGAGGGAGTAGAGCTGATAAGGGAGTTTTATTCTGAAAACACTTAGGTGACTAGTTAATTCACATTAATAATTACATAAGTGTAGTAAAAGCTAAAACGTCATCTATTCTTGGTTAGGCAATGATTCAAATCGGCGTGTGATACGTTCATAAAAGGTGGACAACGCCATCGCTCAAAAGGTCAAGGGTAGTGGAGGAAATCCATCGAACGTATATGCATACCGGAGATCCGGGACTACCGGTGCTAATCACCGTAGTTGGCAAGTATATCTCGTGGTGGAATTTTCACCATGCATTGTGTCCTTGAGTAATGATGTAACAAAGATAAGCTAAGTTAGAAACGTATAGTCACGACGTGTCGATGGGCATGTAGTGAACCCTAGATCGAGTCGGTCTCAGTAAGGCAAATCTTTTAATAATAAACCTTAATCATATTGTAGCTTCTACTTCTTACTTTGTACATTGTACTTACCTCAAATGCATGTTTATTTATGTGTTTGGGGAGAGAAGACGAATGGTAAATGATGAGTTCGAGGAGAACTTTGATGACGACGCTTGAGGACGCCGGAGTTGAAGACTTTGATTAATTATTATTCATTTCTTTATTTATTTCCTAGATTTGGATTATTATTGGATTTTGTAGTTTACTTTTAGTACTTTGGAATTAAATCTTGTTTTGGGATTCGTTGGTTTTGTTTCGGATGTAATAACTTTACATTTCCTTCTCTAGTTCTTGAATTTCTATTCTCGAGATGTTTGAAAAAATTACCCGAGTCTTTTTAGCTTCCGTTTGCTTTTATTTGATCTGACGTAGTAGAGGCTTACGTGTAATATTATTTATTTAATATTATGCGTGCGAACGTTCGATTTCCGGATAAGGACTCGGTGTCCGGGAACGGGGCGTTACAATTCATCATATATACTCTCTTAAAATTCTCCTTGCTTTTCCACAATGCATCTGATAATTCATACCGAAGGACAAGTTTAATGTCGTAAGATTGCAAAAGGTGCAAAAATAAGATGAGGAAAAAGTGTAGATGAAAACACAACTTACTTTTCAAATTATGGTTATATCTCATAATTAGCACCTTGTCCATTTGAAAACGAAGACAGTAGGCATCGATCAGTTGTCGTAGCAATATTCTTGCATTCTCGATATAAATAAAATTCAAATGGAACAAGCCTCTACGAAAAAGAGAAGTAGTTTCATGAGATTTGAGGGTCACGATTTACAGTTTCCATATCCTACTTTTGGGAAGAATAACTTCAAGGTCCTCATTTCCATAGTTATTTTGTGCTTCCTGTATTTGTAAGACTGAAGTAGGAGCATTGGGTGATGCAAAAACTTCAATCCTCTTCAAGGTAGCCATTTCTCCAAAACAGGGTGGTATTGTATCCAGGTGATAGCAATCATCCACGATAACTACCTCCAGGCTAGGAAAAGATTCGCCATACGCAATCCATTCTTGCAAATCTAAGAACTCCAGTCTCAAGAACTTAAGCATTGGGAATACTGTATCTTCCATGTCCCATTCAAGCCCAATAAAGGCACCACATAGTAGCTTCAGAACTTCAAGACATGGCATTTTACTGATCGTTTGTAAATACATCCAAGGTAGGAAGCCACCTGATAATGATAGTTTCTCAAGAGTTGAAGGAAAGCTAAAAGCTAAACGGACGTAAACGTAGCTCCGAACTCACACATGAAACCTTCAACGACTCAAGTTTACGTAGGGAGTCCAGTTTTGGAAAACGAAATAATAATGGAAGCTCAGTTTTCGAAGAGAAGCTTTCCAAATTAACCATTTGGGGATATGCTTCACGCTTTTTGACATCCAAAAGAAATTAAAGCCTCCAAAGATCAAAATCAAAATCAAAATCAAAATCACATACATATAGGGACCAACCCAAAGGGCAAAAAACAAAATCAAAGTAAAAATATGAAAAGACGACAAAACAAAACAATGAGAACAACCTTTTGCAATACAATTGAAAGGTCTCATTGAAAATATTAAAATCTTTACATTAATTTTGGCTGTAGCATATTTCTTGGCAAAAAAAAATATATATATATTGCACCTCTTAAAGTCCCAAAATTCCCACATTTGCCGTCCAAGTCCCTGAAAAAATTACAAGAGAAAACACAATTATATCCATCCAAACAACAAAAAGGCAAGAGCAGAAATAATTAATGCTGAAACAAATTTAAATAACAAAGTATTACTGTTGTATTCAATCATGATTGCACAAGTAGTAGTAGTATATGAATTTGCAAATCATATGACTGAGAAAACAGCAATGAAAAAGCAGAATGTTTGCCTAAAATATATGCAGATTTTGCATTAAACAATTAGAGGGAAAAAAAGAAAAACCAATTTATTTGGGATCATCTTCATTACTTCATCTGACTCAAATAGAATGCCAATAAACAAAGAAGATGAAGTTTCATGAGACTATCTAAAAACTCCAATGACATGAATTTGAGGAAATTTGATACTTCAATGACTGAGTAGAAATGCATATTATGTGAAATCAATCAATCAATCAAGAGAATGGAGTTGAGTACCTTATTATATCCAATCATACTGCTCCGGAATAATAACTTGAAGCTCCTCATTTCCAAAGTCTTTTTGCGCTTCCTGTATTTCAACAACTGAAGCAGCAGCTTTGCGTGATGCATGGACTTCAATCCTCTTCAAGGTAAGCATTTCTCCAAAACAGGGTGGTATTGTTTTCAGTCGATTGCAGCCACTCACGATAAGTACCTCCAGGCTAGGAAAAGACTCTACATACGCAATCCATTCAGCCAAATCTAATTGCCTCAGTTTCAAAAACTTAAGCTTTGGGAATTCTGTATCTTCCATGTCCCACTTAGGCCCATCAAAGGAATGACATAGTAGCTTCAAAACCTCAAGACAAGGCATTTTACTAATCAATGGTAAATATCTCCAGTCTAAATAGCACAATGATAATGATAGTTTCTTGAGACTTGAAAGAAAGTTTAACGAACGTAAAAATGCCTCCCCCACACAGCTAACATTCAGCGACTCAAGTTTACTAAGAGAGTCCAGTTTGAAAATGTATACTGTTCGAATCCATGCAATGAAGCTCGGTTTTGAAGAGAAGGTGACCTTTGTAGAAAGTCTTCTAAATCTTCATTGAGTAGACAAGTAATGTTGAAAAGCTTTCCAAGTTCGCCCATTTGGGGGTGGGAATGGAGGTATGCTTCACGTTTTCGACACCCAAATTACTTAGGGGAACACCGATCGACACCTACATGCCTAAGCCTTGTCAAGTTCCGAAAGCTTTGGGCAAGTTCTCAGAAAGCTTCATGTCTAAGAATCAGAATTTCAGATTCCAGCAATTGGATATGAAATTCTTTAGAGTAATTCTAGAAAATGCATAATTAAGCCGCCATTCGGAGAAAATGAAATCGACATAAATCTCGGATGAACTCTTTGAATGCATCTCTCTTATAAAACAGTCATTGCAATCTAACTCTTCCAAATCCATCACTTGAACATGTTTCAAGTTGCTAAGATCATAACGGTAATGATTAGGAATTTTCCATTTACACTTAAAGAGCGAGAGTGGATATTTGGACATATATCTCAGTAGCATCACCGCCATATTCCCTTTCATATGCATGCAAACACGATATGCATTACGTAAAGTGGAACTTGATGAATTAAAGCCTCGTCATTGACCATTAATTGGAAAATGTTCTCCTCTTGAGCCTTTCTTTGACGTAATTCATGCACTAGATCATGAATCCGGCGACCTTTGATCCCACCGTATGAACTTTTCTCATCAACAATCACAAGGCTTCTATCAACTAGATCACTTAAGTACTCTTTAGCCACATTTTTTCAAGTTTACCCTATTGGAATTCTGCACAAATCCCTCAGCGATCCATAATAATGTCAACTTATTCACACGAATTAATGTATCTTCTACAAATGCTCCAAAATAGAGAAAGCATGGCTTCAGATGCTCTGGTAAATGTTGATAACTTAATTCTAACACGCTCATATAATCTTCCATTAAAACATAGGAACTTTTTCTTTCAGAAATTTTATTCCACCAACTTAGACTTATTTCAGTTCTAAGAAGACCTGCGATTAAAACAAGGGGGAATGAGGGAGAAGGACATAAATATTTCATCAATTGAGTAGAAGGACAGTTTTTTGAAACTTTTGCATAAAGGACAAAACTATTTATTCATCACATAAATTCACTTGTGTTCGAAATTCAACTGCTTAAATTCATTTGCCGAAATTCATTGGTTAAAAATTCACTAATTTTCAAAATTCATTGTCGAGATTCACCGATTTTCGGATTCATCATCAAAATTCACCGTCGAAATTCAATGATTTCGGATTCACTCGGGAAGATTCACCGATTTTCAGGATTCACCGTTTGTCCTTCTCGCTATAAAAATTATGCAGTTGTCCTTCTCCCTATATAAAATATGTAGCTGTCCTGTTACTTAAAAATATTTCAGATTGTGTCCTTATCCCTAATTTTCCATTAAAACAATTGTCAAAGGAAGGCCTTTGCAATTCTTTGAAATCATCTTCCCAACCTCTAAAAAAGTTGGTGGGCAACCTTCTCCACTGAATGTCTTCTTTCGCAACAATTCCCAACTTTCTTCATCAGACAAAAAACGCAGGTGATGAAGGATACAATCTTTTTTGGCTTGTAAAGCAACATTACGATTACGTGTCGGGAATATAACTTTACTTCCATTTTGGTTATTCGGAAGTGAGTTTTTAACTTCATCCCAGGACTTGACGTCCCAGATATCATCCATTATAATTAGGTACCTTTTGCCTAAGAGACACTTACGGAGCATGTCAGCTAACTCTTCTTCCTTCTTATCAAACATTTTGTTATCCTTTCCCTTAATATCACCAAGAATATCGAGCAATATCCTTCTAGTACTGTAAACCTGGGAAACAATACAATAAGCAAACACGTGAAAGTGATTCCTAACGGCAGGGGCATTGTAAACCTTGTTAGCCATGGTAGTCTTCCCGAGGCCAGGCATACCAACAATAGCAACAATGTCAAAAAACTCAGATCCATTTTTAAGATTTCCAACTATTAAGTCTACTTCCTCCTCCAAACCCACCATCACTTCATTGAAACCTGAAGCCCGGGGACCTTCTGGAGCTCTATTTGGAGCAACGGCAGAACAATCGAGGACTTCACCATCAAATGTCTTTCTGCTTTCAATCTTCTTAAGCTTGCACTTAAGAACCTTAATTTCGTCTAGGACCTTCATAAGACGTGCCATATTATACCATAATGGATAGCCAGTTACCGAACACGAATTGATGGCATACTCTGTTTGGTATGCCAAATCGATAACTTTTAACCAAATATCCTTTAGTTCTTTCTCTCTTTTTTGCCGTTCAAAAAGATCATCGAGATAAGGCCTTAAAGACATTAGTTCCTCCTCAATTTTGATAATTAAACGCTTTGCAAAAGGTATAAAATTGGGATCTCCTTTCAGCTTCTCTTTCAGGAACCCAATATTCTGTAAGAGGAAGTCAAAAAATCCTAGACCATATGTCTTTGGGATATCATACGAAAATGAATCCCAAATTCGGTCATAAGCCTGTATAATCTTACCCTTTACTTGTTCAACATTCCTCGCAAAGTCACTTAAACAAGTGTTTGCCTCGGAGAAATTACCATTTATGTCATGGACAGAGAGAACAAGATACAAATCCTCTTTGACAAGAACCTCAATTTCTTCGGTTATCATCATCCAATCTTCATCACCTCTATGCTCATCAGGCGGTTTAGCTAAAAATGATATAACAAACGTTAAAGATTCTTGAAAAATTAGAAAATTGTCCTTCAAAATATCCACCAGATTCTCGAGGAGAAGGTCGAGGATGATTTGAATAATCTGTCCCAAAAGAAGAGAGTCTAATTGTCTAGACTTTATTTCCTCTAAGAATCTAAAGTAGAAGGCCTTAAAAACTGGGACACAAGGTTTGTACTTGTGCAGCACATTAAACAACAAAAGATTCAGTTGTGTTGCCATTTCTTCATCTACTGCTTTCACCCAATACAAAAATACTAGGCTTGCTGAATATTGAGCAAAAACATGAACAACAACCTTGAACGCTTGCATTTCCTTAAAATCCCCCCATTGAACATAAGTGATATTAAAGAGATTATGCAACAATGTTACCTTCTTCTCGAGGGTTGCGATTTGATTGTTGAGCAAAAGAATTTCATCATCAGTTTTGAACCTGTATAGATCCTTCAGGTTCTGGAGAATAGCATCCAAAAAATCCGGAGTCATTTTGTTCTTAAGAGAATCGCATCTCAATCTCAATGAGTGTTGTAATAGAAGTTCACATGATTCTCCAAATTCTTGCTTACAATTACGTATTCGTCTTGCAGATCCGTAATCCAACTTTCGATTTCATGTTCCTTGTATGCCAATGGAGAAAAAACTAGAAGCTTATATTTTGATATTCCACACATAACTTCAAGAGTATGGCTTACGCGTGTTAAAATGTGCCTAATTTACGCATCAAGATCTTCCAAAGTGGAAATGGACAAGAAGAACATCTTCAAGAATCTTAGGCCCGATTCACAAGATCGAATCTTTTCCACCATCTGATAAGACATCCCTCCTTTAAATGGGGAAAAATTTGCAATCCAACGCAGCCTTTCTTCAAGTGAAGAGAGCTCTGCAAGACGAGAGTCAAACACTTCCAAAACTTCCAAATCCATTTCCTCTGTTTCTTCTTTCTCCTCCTTTACTTCTTTATCCTCCTTTACTTCTTTCCTCTCCTTTACCGTTGAACAACTAACGAACCGCAAACACTTCCGAAACTTGTCCATCTTGTTCGCGATTGCCCACGAGAATCCTTACAATCTTTCTTTTTTCCGATGGGAGCTTGATCTATGGGCCTTCTGCACCTTGTAAGTTATTACTGCTTTGCACAAATTGACTTCCAAAAACATTTACTAGTGTCATGTTGTTGTGGCTGCATTTCTATTCTCAAACAGTTGATATTCTTAACCGGGAGAAAGGTCAACACGTTATTAGCTTAATTTGACTGATTTTTAAAATTCATTGTCGAAAGTCACTGATTTTTGAGATTTACTGTCGAAATTCACTGATTTCGGGATTCATTGGGAAGATTCACTGATTTTCAGGATTCACTGTTGGTCCTTCTCCCTATAAAAATTATACAGTTGTCATTTTCCCTATAAAAAAAAGAGCCAAAGACCCAAAAGTACACAAAACGGACTTATTGGACTTATAAGGACAAAAAGGAATTTGTTGGACTTATAAGGACACAAATTAGATAGATAGACTCAAATACCCTTAATGAAGAAAAAAAAAATAAAATAAAATAAAAGGGGAAGAGGCGCTTTTTTTTTTTTTTTTTTTTTTTTTGGACGCTGTGCATTTTTTTTTACCCGATGTATTGACCATCGTGATACAATGACCACCCCCGATACATAGACCACCGCGATTCAATGACCACCGCGACGCATTGACCACCCGATGCATTGACCACCGTGATGCAATGACCATCCTGATGCACCGGGACGCCCGATGCGATGACCATCACGATGCAGAGACACCGCGATGAAGAGACACCGCGATGCAGAGACACTGCGATGCAGAGACACCGCAATGAAGTGACACCGCGATGCAGTGACCACCCCCGATGCATAGACACTGAGATGCAGAGACGCCGCATTGCAGAGACACCTCGATGAAGTGACGTCATATTGTATCGATTTATGCAGTGACATCATAATGTATCAATTTATGTCGTGACGTCTTATGGTATCGATTTATGCAGTGACGTCTTACAATGACGTCTTATTATATCGATTTATGCAGTGACGTTTTATGGTATCGATTTATACAGTGACGTCATAAAAGCATAATTTGAATCTGAACATTTTGCTGACTTTTTGTGTGTTGAAACCTTTTGCAATATAGTGAATACAACAAAACAAATGGAGCCATTTATTACAAGTCCTCATGGCGATTCGATTGAGACCACGCTCTCTTCTAGCTCAACTATGAAATCAAGAAGAACCATTTATTCAACAGAAGAAAAGCCATTGTTTAATACAACAAAGCTTTGTCTTTGAGTCTTTCTTCTTCATATGGTAGAGGTTTTGGGAAGAAATATCTGGATTTATTTCACTTCCTTAAACCTCTCATCTCTTCGGTATATAGCATCGAAATGGTAAATAATTGTTTGTTCATGGTAATTTACACCCTCAGCAACCGTGTGAGTTATCGAAGCTCCTCGCATATCAATTCCAAAACACACAAAAAATCAACAATTCGGAAATAAAACCAATCATCTGCAATTTAGGTACATAAACAACCAAGCTGGAAAGCTGTAGAAATTGCTGAGGACATACGACAAATGGTTGCCAAGCAAAGATAAAGATGTATAAATCATTGATTACTATATATGAGCGGTGCACAAACAGCTACTACCGTTTAACCGTATGAATCTTCTCCGCCGCCGGCGATGGTGAATCCTCATTCTCCGGCAACGTAGTCATTGTTGCTTTACCATTTCTCTTGTTTCTCATGTTTCCGTAAACGTGTGCTTTTTTAATGGTCTTCAAAGAATAACCGAAGTCTGAAGAGGAATCGAAACTTGAACAATGGTATGAAAGAATAACTGAGGTGATACAGGGGAAGGCGTAAACACGTGCTTGTTTATTAGATTAGTGGTAGTTCTTTATAACATTTGACGATGAAGACACCGCAATGCAGAGACACAACATTGCAGAGACACCACGATGAAATGAAAATCACAATGCAGAGACATCAATGTCACTTCATTAATTGTCTAATGTATGCAGTGACATCTGCACTGACATCAATGTCACTTCATTAATTGTCTAATGTATGCAGTGACATCTGCACTGACATCAATGTCACTTCATTAGTTGTCTAATGTATGCAGTGACAGTGACATCTGCACTGACATCAATGTCACTTCATTAGTTGTCTAATGTATGCAGTGACATCTGTAGTGACATCAATTTTTATCAGAAAAGCCGGAGCACAGGGAAGAGAGGAAGCAGAGAAAGAGAAGGTTTTACAATCATCAAGAACTCTTCATAACTTCACATTACCTACTCAATTAACATGGGGCAATCGAAAGCGACCGTTGTTCAAAACCAGCCCTTCCGCCACCGCTTCACCAAATTCCACCGATAACCGCCGTCACGGGTCGAGCTCCCTATTCCAACTACCTTACGTAAAACCACCAAAGAAAAATCCCCACCGCAACTCAAATCGGCCGTTTCGTGAGAAGCTTATAAGAGATCTTAAAGTTCTTTGTTGATCAAATAAAGCTCCCAATTATTGAAGAAAACAAAATCAAACCGTCGGAAGAGGAGTTACCATGGAATCTGAGAAATCGCCGGAATGTGGGATCATCACCTTTGAAGAAGGGACTGAATGGTTTGGCGACGGCGGATAAAGGAGAGGCTAGTGGCAGCGGAGAATTGAAGACAGCGAAAATACTGAAATTAGACTAGGGGTATTTTGGTACATGTAGATATATTATGTCCTTATAAGTCCAACAGATTGCTTTATGTCCTTATGAGGCTAATAAGTATAAAAAGTTATACCTTTAAGTAATAAACCCTAAAAAAAATATGTAATTGTCCTGGTACTTAAAAATATTTCAGATTGTGTCATTATCCCTAATTATCCATAATAAAAAAGGCTCTTTTAAAACACCAAGTGCATTTGATGGAAATTGAGCATTTCCCAGTAAACCCCTTTTAAAAAAAATAAAAATCCAGTAATGGCTTTTAAAATGTCGATTCGGTGTGGTGAACTAGTAGTGTTGGAAACGTTAAGGTGAAAATAAATACTCCCAATACATGTGCATAACACTTGAATTGACTTTTTGGTTTTTAAAAGGTCGGCTCGGTGTGATATATTAAATGTGGTATACCGGTAAAATCGTCGTGGTGTAAATACATATTTTCATAAATTAATAAACGTTTTCAAGATAGAATAATGATTTTAGCGATAAAATTGTATGAAACACGGATACATGTTGCACCATATGACATAGACATTGAGACACGGTTAGTTTCAAAATTTAAATACACGACACGCCGGCAACCAAGGGCGGAGCCAAGATTTATATCTCGGGGAGGCTAGAATAAAATTTTCCAACCGATATTTCTTTTTCCATGTCTTTGGAACTTAGGAAGAGGGGGATTCGAAATGGGAGGAGAGATTTATTCAATAGGAACTGAATGAGATGGTGCATATCTTTTTTATGTACATGTCAGTTTTTCTAAAGAATGAGAAAAACGTTTTCCTTTCTTTCCTTCTTGACGTGGTTATGTCATTATGTTTTATACCTTGTAAAAGTAAAACCGATTCAATGTCTTGTCATAAAAAGACACAATTTCAATAAATAAAGAGACAATAATTTTTAAAAATAAGAAAACCTAACAAATTGAAGAGACTAATAAGTAATATAATTCGATAAAATAGTAATTTCATACCAAATATATTTCCTCAAATACTAACACATCTACACAAAAAATTGCCAAATTCTTTATCCCTTCAAATTACAGTAAAAATCAAATCCAGCATAAATCAAAAGTAATTCTTAAGCATTTGCAGTAAAAATCAAATCCAAATAAATCAAAAGTAATTGTTAAGCATTTGCAGATGACTACACTCAATGGAGTAAAAATGATGCCAACAAATTCAACATATTAACACGTAGAAATCAATCCAATTCAGTGAAAAATCATAGTAACTGAAAGAAGAAGAAAAAAAAACCCGAAAAATCTAAAAGATTACTCATAATAAAACAAAATCAACTAGAATAAAGAAACTAAAAAGCATTAGTCACTTATTTAAATATGTTAAGTGTTAACTCTCCAACCTATAGCCAAAAAAAAAGATCATTAAAGTAAAAAGTATTCTAAATTGTCAAAGCAAATGATAAAAAAAAAAAAAAAAATGATAATGTAAATCACTTACAAAGATGCTACTTCAATGGAAGATAAAAATGAAGAAGCTCATTCTTTAATTTAGGCTCAAATCGTCAGAATACAACTTTACCTCTCTCTTTTGCTTTTCAAATTTCTTTTATTTTATTTTATTATTTCATAAGAATAATAATAAGAAGAAGCTATCAGCTATGTGAAAAAATACTGCTGCCCTTTCTTGCTGCTTGTTAAAAGATGAAAGAGCTAAAGAAAGGGTTAGTAAGTAGTAACTGGTAGGCTGAGTTGGTGGGCTGAACTGTTGGGCTGGACTCATTTTTACAAATTTTATTGGTGTCTACCTGAAAAAAATAAAAAAAATTTGGGTGGGCTAAGCCCACCCCTGGCTAAACATAAGTCCGCCCTTGCCGGCAACAGGTGTTCAAAGACAAGTGTCCAGTACTACAAATAGCCGAAAATAGAAGCCGATTGACAAGAAAATTAATAAAAGTGCAGAAAAATGCCAATTCTTATCAGCCAAATATTCAAATGTTTCACTCCGTGCCAAATGCAGCAGCATCCATTTGCAATTACTAGTCGTTTTCGATGATCAATCAAAAGATGCACGCAGGACAACATTACACAGAGAAATGCTTGCATGAGATTAGACAGCCTCAGTTTAGTGTTCATCATACTTGCACAACATATTGTCAGAAACAATAACTCGAAGCTCCTCGCTTCCCAAATCTTTTTGCGTTTCCTGTATTTCAACAACCGAAGTAGCAACACCTTTGGGTGATGCAAAATCTTCAATCCTCTTCAAGGTTGGCGTTTCTCCAAAACACGGTGGTATTGTATCCAAGTCAAAGCATCCATTCACGATATGTACCTCCAGGCTAGGAAACGGCTCCAAAAGAACATTCTCAAAAATCTTAGACCCACTTTAGAAGATTGGATCCAATGATCAAATGAATTAATTTTGTTTACAAAACAAGATTGTTCAAGAAAAGACAGCTCTGCAAGAGCAGAGTCAACACAAGTGTGAATCATTTTTCTCTCCATCACAAGTAATAATATAGCTAATAAGCTCAGATGATCTATATGTTGGGAAATTGTAATGTATTAGCATAATAACTACCAAATAACCAATGTATCTAGACTCTTATCTTGACTTTTAACCGTCGGGAGGGTGGTTAGTCAGTTAGAAGCGGTTAAGTTGTTAGAGTTCTACTTAAAGGCTGTAAACTGTATAGAAAGATTTATCAAAGAAATAATACAAACCTTACTTCTTCCAATTTGGTTTTTCTCTTGTTTTTTTTTTCCATTTTCTTCTTCATTTTCCAGTTCATTACAAATTGGTATCAGAGATAGTGATTCTCTGGCCTAAGCTTCCACAACCATGGTGGAGGGTGCTCGTTTGAAAGCTGCATAGGATAACCAGAGGACTTTAGCTGGTAGCTTGGAGACAAATGACGCCAAATTACCTGAAGTAGACGCAAAATTGGCTGAGATACTAGCTGGTTTCGAAGCATCAGAGGCTCGATTCAAGGAATATCGGCTCAGTGAATCCGATTACAGGGTGAATACAGAACAGAGATTTACAGAAATCAAGCAGATGTTTGGGCTCTTGATTCAACAGAAAGCTGCAGAAACTGCTACAGCAACCACTGGAATTACAGGAACAATTCAAGGAGCTCCCCATTCTAACGAAGAGTAGAGACATGAGGTATTACGCTTTCCCAAAGTAGATTTTCCTACTTTTAATGGTGAAAATCCAGAAGAATGGATTAGGTTGTGTGAGCAATACTTTGTAATGCATAATCTCACTGAAGCACACCAGATTTCTATGGCCGAAATCCACATGAGAGGCAAGGCTAGTTTATGGTATGGGGGGTGGGAGAAGAGCCAAACCAAGATTAGTTGGAATAGCATTTGTGAGGAGTTGTGATGTATTACTTTTATATGATTAAATATACGTTATTTTATTATGTTTTATCAACGAATTCTATGTAAAATATTTGAAATTACGATATAATTGGTATGAAATATTAATCTTTATAGTTTAGTATAGTTAGTAGTAAAACTTAGTATTTATAGTAAAAAAAGTAGTTTTGCACCTAGGTTTTAGTGACCGGAGTGTTGTGTAATCGCTTTACGTGGGTATTTTCTGCTTATTTATTTGCGAGAATCCTAAGATGAACTGAAATCCCGAGTATAGACACTTTTTGAAGTTAATTCAAGTCGTTGGAAGGAAGTTATATAGCGTCACTCACTTAAGTGGTTAAATGGCTAATCCCGAGAACGACACGTATTGGGAATGGCTCATTAAAAAGATATTTTCTGATTAAGTGTTCTTCATGAAAGTTGAAGATCTTCATATAAGCTTTCCGATGCACTATGAATCATGTAAAATGGAGGTCTACAATTCAAGTTATGAAGCGTCACTTAACTTAAGTGGTCAAGTGGTCAATTAGTGGAAATCGAGGAAAGTCTTCGACAAGCAAATGGCTCATTAAAAATGCGTTTTCTGAAGAAGTGTCCTTGATGAAAGTTATAGACTATTCAACGAGATTTTCAATGGATCTTGAATCATGTCGTTTGGAGTTCGGAATCAAAAGATATGAATTTTATAAGTTTAATATAATTATAATTATAATTATAATTATAATTAGGGGCTTAAGGTTAAAAAGGGTGTTTGACCACAAATCTTGGGGATATAGTCTTTTTTGTTCAGAAATGGTGTAAACAGTCTTTTTGAAGCCTCTAAATCTTCGCGTTTTAGGTGTTTTTTGAACCAAACTAAATCTTCCCTTGCACATGCTAATGATGATCATGAACGTGGGAGTCATCATTAGACCGACCCAGGCCGGCCCATACCCGACTCAGGTCGGCCAAGGATCCATTTTCTATATAAGGAGTGCATCAGTGAGCATTCAGAAGCGTACCAAAATATATATATACACCGTATTCTATATATATATCTCTCCCTCTTTAGTTTTGTAAATAGGCCTTATGCCGAAATAAATAATGTAGTAGTAGTACGGTAGTAATGCTCGGGAAATTCTCGAAAGTTCGGTGTTGCTGAAGTCGTTGTAATGTCCGGAAAAAGACGATTTCTGAGTCAGCAGTTGTAATCGGGTAATTTCTATAGTATTTATGTTTGATGTTTTTATTTTCATCTTTTTAGTTTTATAATGTTATTAGGCTAGATCTAATAACTAGCCAAAGTTATGTAATCGTATTATTTCGATCTTTTCGTAAACGGAATGCTGTCTAATTAAAATTGACTTAAATTGAGTTAAATGAATCTTTTTCTATTTGCTACGTATTGATAATATATTCAGATTGACGTAATTAACCAAGATGAATCGTAACATATAACCTGGCGATGAACTGACCAGAGAAGTCAGGATATGAGATAAAAATAGAAAAACCGGAGGGTAAAATTGGCCGAGTGAATAACGTGACAACGGAATCCGATTTCCTACCCGGGGGCAGATTTGTCTTGGGAAAGATGAATTTTATTGACATATGTACTCGAGATCGTAATAATGTTAAAATCAACGGTTTAATTGAAACTATCACCGGAAAGTTAAATCGATCCGCCTGACAACCGGAGCCCTTTGAATAACATCGGCCGTCTGACGAACGGAATAACCTCTTTTATCCGGGGTAGATTTGTACTCGGTACCTGTTCAGACTAACTAAGTTTAGCATGGGGCAGTTATGGACATTGGACTGATGACATTTGACATATGACAATTTCATACGCTCGTGTGAGGAGGAATTGTTGACTATAGGAGTACACCGTTTCATTTACTCAATTGGACCTAAAAAGGAAGATCGAACACATTCTATTAACTGAAAAGATCGTATAAATTGATTATATATACTTTGGCTAGTTTAGTCTATATATCATATTTTGGTATATATATATATATATATATATATATATATATATATATATATATATATATATATATATATATATATATATATATATATATATATATACGATCTATGTATATTTATATATATTTATATATCTATATATATTATATTAGTATAGATTTTAATTTACGCATTTATTTTATGTTTAGTAGAATAGTTGTACTCGGTTTTATAAAATTGCGGTTTAGATCGGGTTAATAACAGCTCTTTGGTGTTTAACCCCACTTAAAAGAATTACCATGTTTTCCCTGTGGATTCGACACTCTGACTCACCACACTATCACTATAATTTGATCCGGTACACTGCCGGTTAGGATCCGTTTAGCCTAGAAAAGGTCTGTCCGCTTCTTGACGCCGTTTCTAAGGTTTAGTTTCGGTGACGTCAGCTTTCTGGCGTGCTTAAGATTTTTGCTAGCAGGGACCTAGATGATGCAGTATCCGAATTCCATAGACTCCAACAGACTGGGAGTGTGGTACTTTACCAGGAGAAGTTTGAGGAATTAAAGTCCTATGTCATGAGAAAGAACTCCCAGCTAGATGAGCAATATTTCATTGAGCGATTCATTGGGGGATTAAAGGAGGACATTAGGGGCATGGTAAAGTTGATGGAGCCTAAAACATTGACTAGAGCAGGGCATATTGTAAAAACACAGGAACAAATGGTAAATGCACAAGGAAGGAACATGGTAGTTGCAAAGGTTGAACCACATATTGCTAAACCAGGTGAGAGGGGTAGATCACAAACACCTTTCAAGACTATTTCCCCTGCAGAACTTCAGGAAAAAAGAGCCAAAGGATTATATTTCAGATGCAGTGAGAAATTCCTACCTAGCCATCAATGCCAAAATAGACACCTACACTTCATTCTGTCAGATCAAGATGAGGTTTATGGAGAAATAGAGGCAGTAGAAGGACAGGCAAGTACTGTAAAAGATCAGGAAGAGGAATGCCCATAATTATCCTTGAATGCTATTTTGGGTCAAGTCAGTTCTCACACTATAAGGATCCAAGGCATGCTGAAAAAGAAGACTATCAATATCCTGATTGATAGTGGCAGCTCCCATACGTTTCTAGATCGACAATTGGCCAAGGACTTGGGATGTATTACAGAAGTAACCACCCCACTCATTATAACAGTGGCAGATGGAAACAAGATGATCAGTGATACTACGTGTCCCAGATTACCGTGGCTTATGCAAGGCCATAGATTTGTACATGAGGTCAGGTTGCTGAAACTTGGAGGCTGTGATATGGTCTTGGGGGTGGATTGGATGAAGTCATATAGTCCTCTGGTGTTTGAGTTTAATAAAATGGAGTTTCAATTTGACAGAGAAGGGGAGAAGGTAGTCCTTAAAGGAGTTACTAAAGGAGTTGAACTAAGGATCATCAGTGGCAAACATCTGAAAAATGCCATTAAGAGGGGAGCTTGTGGGGTATTTGGCTGCTTGAACTTTGTCCAGGCTGTTGTACCACACCATACAGAAATACCACCACTCATTGCCCAAGTGTTGGACAAGTTTCCAGATGTATTTGAGGCTCCCACAACTATGCCACCGGAGAGGCAGTGGCAGCATGCAATACAACTTAAACCAGGCACAAAACCCTTTAAAAGCAAACCTTACATATATCCCTATTTGTAGAAACAAGAAGAGGAAACTCTCATCAAGCAGATGTTAGAACAGAATATTATTCAGCATAGCACCAGTCCCTTTTCTTCTCCCATGTTATTGGTCAAGAAAAAGGATGGCACATGGAGAATGTGTGTGGATTTTAGGAAGCTCAATGAGTTGACAATCAAAGATATATATCCTATCCCTGTCATTGATGAGCTTTTGGAGGAATTGGGCCATGCTAGGTACTTCAGTAAGATAGATTTGAGGTCAGGTTTTCATCAAATAAGAATGCAGCATGAGGACATCTCCAAGACTGCTTTTGTCACTCATCAGGGGCACTATGAGTTTAGGGTCATGCCTTTTGGCCTCACCAATGCCCCTGCCACCATCCAGAAATGTATGAATGATATGTTACTACCATTCCTCAGAAAATTTGTTTTAGTCTTCTTTGATGACATTCTGATCTACAGTAACACTATGAAGGACCACCTGCAGCATTTACAGCAGGTCTTGCAAACCCTGAGGCATCACAAATTTTATGCCAAACTTAGTAAATGCTCTTTTGGGCAGAAGCAAGTAGAGTACCTAGGACATGTTATCAAAGAAGGATGTGTTTTGCCTGATCCACATAAGATTGCTGACATGCTCAAATGGCCATCTCCTACCAATATCACTGAACTCAGGGGATTTCTGGGGTTGTCAGGATTTTATAGGAGATTTGTTAAAGGATATGGTGTTATGGCAAAACCTTTAACTGATCTACTTAAAAAAGAAGGGTTTCTTTGGACCCCAGCCACTAAACAAGCATTTCAGACATTAAAGGAGGCTGTGGGGAGTTCCCAGGTGTTGGCCCTTCCTGATTTCCAGCAGGATTTCTGTGTAGAGACAAATGCTAGTGGTAAAGGTATGGGTGCTGTTTTGCAACAAAATAGGAGGCATATTGCTTTTCTCAGTAAGGCCTTTACTAATAGGGATTTAGGACTGTCCATATATGAAAAAGAACTCATGGCAGTCATCCTAGCTGTTACCAAATGGAGACATTATTTGGAAGGAAAGCCTTTTATCATCAGAACAAATCACCAGAGTCTAAAATTTCTTTTGGACCAGAAAGCAACCACAAGTTTACAACAGAAGGGTGTCACTAGACTTAAGGGACAGGATTTCAAAATTGAATACAGACAGGGCAAAGAAAATGTGGTAGTTGATGCCTTGTCTAGAAGGCCATTCTGAAGGGAGTATCAGGCAAGAAATATCTTTGTTCCCGATCGGATTAAACAAGTGGTGCAGAGCTATGAAGGGTTCATGGGCACAAGATGTATTACATGTGCTATCCTTATTGACCCATCCTCATATCCGCACTTTTAGTCCAACAAAGGGTCCTCAAATTCAAGGACAAGATGTATGTCGGCACACATGGTCATCTTAGAACACAAATACCGTCCACGATCATATGGACTTCTTTTGTAACCTGTTTGAAGCATAAAAGCTGTCAAACCTTTTATACCATCGCCTTGGAGCTTGCTTCAAACCATACAATGATTTCTTCAACTTGCAAACATAATTTTCTTTGCCAGAACTTGAAAACCCTCTCGGTGTGTCATGTATATCTCCTTATCCACCTCACCATGTGAAAGCGGTCTTCACATCTAATTGCTCAAGTTCCAGATCTTCTTTGTGCCACCATTGCCAGAATAACACCACGATTGAAGTGTGTCGACGACCACTTGGTGAAAATATTTCATCAAAGTCAACCCCTTCCTTTTGACTGAATCCTCTTGCAACCAAACGTGCTTTATACTTGACCCCTTCTGCCTTAGTTATTCCTTCCTTTTTCTTGAATCCATTTACAAGTCACAACTCCTTTGTCAGTAGGCTGTTTGACCAATTCCCAAGTCTGATTCTTCAACAACGACTCCATTTCATCTCCCATGGCAACATGCCACTGAGATGCTTCCATACATGTCACTGCTTCCCTGTAAGTAGTAGGTTCAGCAACCTCTACTTCCTCTGCAACTTGGAGTACATATTCAGCCAAATCATCATACCCATATCTCTTTGGAGGTATCCCAACATTAGATCCTAGGTCTGCTGGCAGCTAGACTCTGCTGATTAATGTTTGTATGATGCCCTACTAAGGTCTCGATGGTGGGCTTGGATCGGATTCGTTCATTACCCGGATCGAGATAGTGTTGATTTGGATCCACCGATTGTTGCATATCAAGAGACTCCACTGAAGCTCCACTTGTTCCTCAACACTATCAGATTCAAGATCGGTTTGATTCGGTGAGCCTCCCCACCGATGAGTTAAGCATAGAATTTTCATCAAACACCACGTCCTGCTGAGGATTACTCGGACTCTGCGATGACCAAATTCTATATCCCTTCACTCCATCACCATACCCCACAAACACTCCTTCTTGGCCCTTGTCTCCAACTTCCCGTCACTAACATGATAGTAAGTCAGTACTTTCAAAACCCCTTAGAATCGAGTAGTCGGCGAGCTTGGTGACCACATCTCAAATGGTGTCTTGAGATTGATCCTCATGTGAGGACTCATGTTGATTAAGTAGCAAGCTGTTTTTACAGCCTCTGCCTAAAACATCCTTGATAAACCAGCTTGAGAAAACATACATCTTGCCCTCTCCAGTAGAGTTTGATTCATCTTTTCAGCCACACCATTCTGCTGAGGTGTATTCCTTACAGTATGATGTCTGACAATACCCTCAGCTGCACAAAATGAATCAAAATCCTTCACGCAGAATTCCAGACCATTATCTGTACGAAGCTTCTTGATTTTCTTGCCTAACTGATTCTCCACTATAGCCTTCCACTGCTTGAAGTTACTGAATGCATCACTTTTGTTCTTCATCATCACCACCCAAGTCATCCTTGAATAGTCATCTATGAATGACACAAAATATCTGTGATCACCCAATGACTCAACTTTTGATGGACCCCAGCTGTCTGAATGGATATAATCAAGTGATGCCTTTGTGTTGTGCAACCCTGCTGAGAACTTACTTCTATGCAATTTCCCAAACACACAATGTTCACAAAAGTCTAGATTTTTGACCTTATATCCCCCAAGAAAACCTGCTGAAGAAAGAATCTACATACCCTTTTCACCCATGTGACCTAGTCTCATGTGCCACAGCTGAGTCTGCTGAGACTGGTGAACTGCTGAGGATGCAACATCAGCAGTGCCAGATACAGTAGATCCTTGTAATATATATAAGGTTCCCCTCTTGATGCCTTTGAGGACTACAACTGAATCTTTGAAGACATTCAGCTGTCCACCTTCACTCTTGAAATTGAACCCCTTCCTGTCCAGTAGACTGAGAGATACCAAATTTTTGGTTATCTGTGGAACATGTCTTACATCTTTCAGTGTACAGAATTTACCATCCTCTGTCTTTAACTTTATTGAGCCAATTCCCACAACTTTGCAAACCTTGCTGTTGGCCATATAGATTTGACCACCTCCATTTGTTCATAAGTAGAAAACCACTCTCTGTTTGGACAAATATGGTAGGATGCTCCAGAATCAAGTATCCACACATCATTATGGTGTGTAGAGTCCCCTGCAACTAGAACCAAATCCTCATCAGATTGCTCCGTAGCCAAGGCTCTTGTGCTGCATTGCCTTCCTGCTGTTTCTTCTTCCTTGGACAATTGGACTTCCAATGTCCCTGCTCCTTACAATAATTACAGACATCAGTAGACTTAGGACCTTTGGACCCTGACTTCTTTTTCTTTTTCTGTCCATATCTTTTCCACTATTACTGCTAGCTATTAGCCCAGCAGCCTGACTGTCTATCCCAGCAGCCTTGTGTCTCAGCTCCCTGGCATGTAAGACAGACCTTACATCCTCTAAAGCTACTGTATCCTTCCCAACTATGAAAGACTGCACAAAGTTTTCATATGATGCCGGTAATGACACCAACAAGATTAGGGCTGCATCTTCATCTTCAATTTTAACATCAATATTCCTTAAATCAAGTAATATTGTGTTCAGCTGGTCAAGATGGTTCCTCAGTGGACTCCCTTCATGCATCTTCAAATTGAACAACCTCTGTTTCAACAACAACTTGTTGGTCAGTGACTTGGTCATATACAAGCTTTCAAGCTTCTTCCACAACATGGCTGCGGTGGCTTCCTCAGCAACCTCAGTGATAACATCATCAGATAAGCACAACATGATGGTTGAATGTGCTTTCTCTTCCAGACTGGCAAAGTCTGCTGCACCTTTTGTGATTTGGTTCGTCGATAAAGGACTCCACAAACCCTGCTTTGTTTCAACAATGCACACATCTTGATTTGCCACTGCACCAAAACTGTTCCTTCCTCAGAAATTTATCGATTTTCACGCGTTCATCGACTTCTTTTCTTGCTAAAGATAACAACTTTATCACAGATCCTAGCACCTTGCTGAAGGTCTTGGTGAAGATGAAGTTGATCGTACAGATTGTTTTCTCCAGAACCTGGCGCTCTGATGCCACTTGTTATAAACAGATGGAGATAACTTCGGATGCAAGAAATAAAACAGATGCAATCAAACGTAAATAATCAAAGGAGATAGCGAGAAAGAAGAAGAACACGATTTAACGCTGAAAACCCTCTCAAAGTGAGAGATAAAAACCACGGGCAGAAAATAGATCTTTATTATTATGCACTGAGTTACAGATTTCACACACCAAACAGATTATTTGTTGCAATTATTTGTTGAAAAAACTTAAGCGAAAGATTGACAGAGAACGTTGTTGCCTGGCTAATGATTCACAGGAAACAGCAACAAAAAGAAAATGTAAGAAATGTTATAAAAAAAAGAGATGTTTGAATGTTAATATCTGAACAGTTAATCCCATTATGTTTGTATCAACAAAAGAATTAATTGCAAGAAATGTAATCCAAAGGCAAAGAAGTATGTAAATCACTAGTTAAGGAGTGGCAAATGAGGCAAAGTACAAGAATTACCGACTTAAACTCTGTACAACAACAAGTTGATTTTGAAGACCGATCGAGTTTATTACATAATAACACCATGAAATATAAAACATACGACGATCATCCATCATTCTCTTCGCCTCTTTAGTGCTTCCTTCCCCTTAACTTCTTAAACAGCTAGCGCTCTCAGTCTTTTATAATTTTGCACTGTATTTTACGCATGTAAATGAACCTTGATTTGATTTGCATTCAAGTTTCTCTATTTTCTGAATCATGCTAGTACTTGATTCTTGTTCTCCACAGATACTAGAATTGTCTGCAAAAACGTTAACTTTGTAAATCAATCACGTTTCAATGAAGCTTATTTCAGCTACAAATGAAATTATTAGTACAAAATCAGGGAATAAGTTGGTAGCAGTTGATTCACAAGGAGGATATACAGATACTACATGAGTTAATAAACTTTCCCAATACCTTGTCCGAAAAAACCAAAAATCTATTAGCAATTATGCGGTGAAAACTGATGCAATAGAAACGAAAAATATGCATCTGTCTACTTGCAATTCAATGGCCAGAGAGGCAGCAGAAATCAAAAGAGAAATACATTGATGAGAATTTGCAATTCATAATACATTTTAGCTTCCGTTACCTGCTGCCTAGCGGTACACACCAATGTCTGAAACAATAACTTGAAGCTCCTCGTTTCCCAAGTCTTTTTGCGATTCCTGTATTTCAACAACTGAAGTAGCAGCTTGGGGTGAATCATAAAATTCAATCCTCTTCAAGGTATGCATCTCTCTAAAACAGGGTGGTATATTCAAGCAACCGCACCTATTCACGATAAGTACCTCTAAGCTAGGAAAAGACTCGCCATACGCGATCAATTCAGCCACGTATAAATGCTGCAGTTTCAAGAACTTAAGCTTTGGAAATTCTGTATCTTCCATGTCCCATTCATCCCCAACAAAGGCATAATCTAGTAGCTTCAGAACCTCAAGACAGGGGATTTTACTGATCAATGGTAGATATTTCCAGTCTAGGCCGCAATCTGATAATGATAATTTCTTAATATTTGAAGGAAATTTGAACACGGCTAGATTTATCATAGCGGAAACTTTCAGTGACTCGAGTTTACTAGGAAAGTCCAGTTCAGGAAAAAGCAAGTCCACTTTTTGTTCTTCATAGAAATAACGAAACATGTCATCCGAATATCCGTAATAATGGAAGCCCAGTTTTTTAAGAGAAGGTAACTGTTGTAGAAGGTCTTCCAAATCTTTTGTTGAGGAGATACATGGTGATGAAAAGCTTTCTAAGTTAACCATTTGGGGGTATGCTTCACCCTTTTTGACACCCAAACTTTTTAGGTAGCACCGACCGACATCCACATGCCTAAGCCTTCTCATGTTCCCTTTCCAATATTTGGCAGAAAACAACTTTTTTTTCACATTGTATGCACATGAAGAAATCTAATACTATCAAGAAATCTTATTCAACTATACAATTAATAATCACCCCATTAATAATCTGTTTTACACAAAAAAGCAGTTATAATTATAAATGGACCCAAATCGTTCATCTTGTGTATATGTCGAGAAGGATCTTTCAGGTTGAAGATCCTTCTCGATCCAATCGTTCATCCATTGATTTTACCAGTCGTTTTAGATGATCAAAAGATGCCTGCTGAACATTACACAGATAGACGTTTATGCCTGCAGGACATTAAACAGATAGATGGCTGCAAGACATTTTGGCCTTAATTCAACAAAACTGTGAAATCCGATTTCAGCATGCATTTAGAGAAGAGGATTAAGTGTCGGACAGGACTGCTTTTAGTGTTCATTTGTGTAAGAGAAAACAAACATGCTGAAAAGAAAATATATCGAACACTACACTTGAATTGTTCCAAAAGCAAAAGATGTAACGAGAACACTTTTGTTTATCAAAATATTGTGATGTTCCCACCAAAAAAAAAAAAAAAAAAAAAAAGATACGATACGAAAAAGCTAGCCCGGATAGGCATCTGTCTACTTTCAAATTAAGCATATGGCCAGAGAAGCAGAAAGTGAAAGAGAATTACTTGCATGAGATGTGAAGAACACAACTTAATTTCATTATTGTCCAAAACAATAACATGAAGCTTTTCATTTCCAAAATCTTTTTGCGCTTCCTGAATTTCAACAACTGAAGTAGCAGCTTCGTGTGATCCATTAACTTCGATCCTCTTCAAGGTAAGCACTTCTCCAAAACTGGGTGGTACTGTATTCAGGTGATAGCATCTACTCACAATAAGTACCTCCAGGCTAGGAAAAGACTCGCCGTACGCAATCCATTCAGCCAAATCTAATTCCTGCAGTTTCAAAAACTTAAGCTTTGGGAATTCTGTGTCTTCCATGTCCCACTTAAGCCCAGAAAAGGCATAATCTAGTAGCTTCAGTACCTCTAGACAAGGCATTTTACTGATCTCTGATATATATCTCCGGTCTAGGCCGCCCTTTGATAATGATAGTTTCTTAAGAGCTGAAAGATAGTTAAATGAACTTAAACATCGCTCTCCCACATGGGAAACCTTTAGTGACTCAAGTTTACTGAGAGAGTCTATGATGAATGTGAACATCATCATATATATATATGTTGAATGTCCAAATTTATTATTTTTTCATAAACTCAAATAACCCCGTGCATGGCGCGGGTTTTAGACTAGTATAAATATAAACTCTCTTAAAATTCTCCTTGAAATTCCCCTTGCTATGCTTTTCCACAAGGTATCTGATAATCCATACCGAAGGACGAGTTTAATCTCGTAAGATTGCAAAAGCTGCAAAAATAAGATGAGAAAAAAGTGTGGATGAAAACACAACTTACTTTTCAAATTATGGTTTATCTCATAATTAGCACCTTGTCCATTTGAAAACGAAGACGATAAATACTAGGCTAGCTGAATATTGAGCAAGAACATGAACAACATGAATCCCCCAATTGAACAGGAGCGAGATTAAAGAGATTATGCAACAATGTTACATTCTTCTCGAGGGTTGCGATTTGATTGTTGAACAAAAGAATTTCATCAGCAGTTTTGAACTTGTATAGATCCTTCAGGTTCTGGAGAATTTCATCCAAAAATTCCACAGTCAATCTGTTCATAAGAGGATTGCATCTCAATGAGTACCGTAATAGAAGTTCACACGGTTCTTCAAATTTTTGCTTACAATTCTGTATTCTGTCTTGCAGATCCAGAATCCAGTTTTCGATTTCATGTTTTGTGTTTTCCGAAGGGAAAAAACTAAAAGTTTATATGTTGATATTCCACATATTATGGTTTACCGGTATTAAAATATGCCTGATTTCTCCATCAGTATCTTCCAACGTGGAAAAGGACCAGAAGAACATTCTCAAGAATCTTACAAGATTGAATCTTTTCTACCATCTGATCAGCCCATGGGGAATTTTCTGAAATCAAAGGTAGCTCTTCAAGACTAGAGTCAAACACTTCCAAAACTCCTTTCAAATGGCGCTCTTCTTCAAAAACAGAGTCCAACCATTCAAAATAACCCGAATTCGTTATCTCGCTTTCTTCTTCTTTCGTCTCCTTTGATGTTGAACAACTAACAAAACGCAAAACACTTCCGAAACTTGTCCATCTTGTTCGTGATTGCCCACGAGAATCCGTACAATCTTTCTTTTTTCCGATGGGAGCTTGATCTATGGGCCTTCTGCAGCTCAATTGTAAGTTATATTACACAAATTGACTTCTAAAAACATTTACTACTGTCATGTTGTTGTGGCTGCATTTCTATTTTCAAAGAGTTGACATTCTCAATTGGGAGAAAGGGTCAACTCCATATTAGCTAGCTCAATTTGACATTTAAAACAATCTGGTGCCATAAAAATTAAAAAAAAAAAAAACAAAGCCCCTTTTAAAACTCCAAGTGCATTTGATGGAAATTGAGTTTTTCTTAGTGAACCCCATAACAAAAAAATTGAAATGAAAATCTATGCTAAGAAATGGAAAGATTAAGCTAAGATGTTGTTGATTTACACTAAGAGAGAGTATTCTAAGCTATTACAAAATTCGAGCTATGAAGGGGGGGAGTTTGGCTAAGAAGATGAATAATCTATCCCAAAATGGACTAAGGGGGGGTATTTATAGGTGGAGGGAAAATCCTGCAGATTTTGGTTCAAACGCCGATTTGAGATGAGTGGAGCGTGCGTTACGCTTGAAATTGCAGGCGCTTAGGGCTTTTGTCTTGCGAGCGCTTTGTTTGAAGGTAGGAGCGTGCGTTTAAGAGGCCTGGAACGCACGTTTGAAGGAGGAGCGTCGCTTTGAATGGCCTGAACATACGTTTGGGGTAGTTGCTAAACTAGCGTTTGAAGCGAGCCGAACTCTGTTTGACTCGCAACAACCAAGGCCGGTTTGAGCTTGGAACGCCGGTTTGGAGACTGAACGCTGGTTTGAGGGTTCCAAACGTGCGTTTGGACCCTGTGCCACCAATTCTTCACTTTTACTCCCTTTTCCACCTCTTTTCTCGCCTCGGTCATGTTTCTCATTGTAAACCATTGCCTTTCGGGTCATCGAGACACCAATACCCTACATCATCACAATAACCAAATACAACCAAAACATTCCAAAGGGTAAACGTGCTCGGGAATGGGGTCAATATCATCAAAAAAGGGGTGGTAAACTATCAAAATGACGGAATTACCCCCCGTGTTAGGAACTCACAATATTACCCCGAAAGTGGTCTAAATTATCCAAAAATGTGCTAAAAATATGGTAAACGGAGGCCAAACAATGTAGCGGAGTCACGTAAAGTTGACTCCTATCATCATTTTTTTCCATTTTAAATTAAAAACAATTATTCACGACCTTAAACTTTTATATGGGTATTTTTGTTGAAGATGCAAACAATATTTAAATATCACTAAATAATAAATAATATATTTAATGCACAGCGTTTGATACACGAATAGATACGCTATAAAATCAATAAAAGACTATAACATTTGTTATGATAATTACATGCATTGACTATAAATATAAATATAAATATAAATATAAATTATCTTTTTTCAAAAAAAAAATCTAAATTATCTTTTGGATTGGAATCCTCCTAACTTTTTTTTTTTTTTTTTTTTTATTCATCAACAGTGGATTGTCCACCAACTTTCCAAGTAAACGAGACAAAGAAGCTATACTTTAAACTAGTCTAAGGACCAGGCTAATCAAGATTTACGGTCTATCAAAAATACTAGCTACAAAATTACAGTGAGGGCCTATCCTTTTCAAAGTTATGTTTCATCTTATTTCTCCACGACCAAATGCCATATCTGCTTCTTCCAAAGATATTTCCATCTCATTTTCTCACGTCTCTCTAATCAAGTTGTCCGTCAGATTCACTTGAATCAATCCTTGGTATTCGAGTATCAAAGAAAGTAGTTGTAATACTTTCCGGTATACAAATCGCCAAATATCCTTCGCCCAATTGCGAGTCCATGAATGCGTAAAATAGTCTCCTCTTTTTCTTCACATATAGAACATATTGGAGTGTCTCCAACATGTCTATTATATAAGAAGTCTGCGACAGGTATTGCATTATGGGCTATGTTCCAAATAAGAAAAGTACCTCGAGTTGGGCCTTTTAGCTCCCAAATTGCCTTCCAAATTGGTTCCGGGTTAGGCTGCTCTCCTCCCTTTGTAAGAAAATTGTATCCCGAAGCCACTGAATATTTATTATTTTGGCCCGAAATCCATTTTGCTGTATTAAGCTCCAAATTATAACCTTTATGTAAGTCTCCAAACGCTTTACATATGCCTCTCCAGGTAGGTGATGCACCAGGTTTAGCCTGACTAGTTAAATTCTTGTACTTGTGGGATAGGAGTTTTACCCACAAGTCGTCGGTTTGATTAATCAAATGCCACACCAATTTTCCCAACATTGCCACATTCATCTGTCTAAGCTTTTAAACCCCAGGCCTCCTTCCAATTTCGGTTTACATAGAGTAGGCCATGCGATATTATGCATTTTTCACGATGCTCATTATCTCCCCAAAAGAAATTTCTACATATTCTCTCCATTGTATGGACATTAGTAGTGAGAGGAATCAACACGGTTTGCATAGCATAATATGGTGGGTTGCCAAAGAGCTTTGGATAAGAATTTTTTACCTTACTTGTAAGAGTTTTGGCCTTCCATGAAGATAATTTATTCTTCATTTTGTCGTCTAGATAGGTGAAGTGTGAGGTTCTCAAGCGACCATGCAGAATGGGACTCAAGATATCTCCCAGTTGCTAGTGTGTGTCATCTTTGAGAGTAGAGGCCAAGTCACTTATTAAACCTGGTGCTCACGTTCTTTGGATGTAAAGAAAACCGACTTTGAAATGCTGATTTTTGGCACGAGCAATTGCGAAGCCTTGTAAAAGCTGCCGATAGTTTCGCTGCTTTATAGTGGCATCCCCAAAAGTAAGAGATCATCCGCAAAGAAAATATGGGAGATAGGAGGTCCCTGCCTTGATAGCTTCACTGGTTTCCACTTGCCTTCATTAACAGCGACATTAATCTTGTGACTCAGAATTTCCATGCACAGCACAAAGAGGTAGGGAGCTATAGGGTCTCCTTGCCTTAGACCCCTGCTGGGATGGAAAGAATTCAGCTTGTCTCCATTCCAAAGGACAGATAGCTTGGTGGAAGTTATGGTATGTAGAAGAAGTTTCTTCAATCTCTCGATAAACCAATAGTGTCCGAATATTCTTAAGGAAATTCCAACTCACCCCTGTCATATGCTTTTTCTAAATCCACTTTCAAGACCATATATCCCTTTTCCCCTTTTTTCTTGCTTCAAGATCATGAACTACTTCTTGTGCGATAATAATGTTTCTGCGCACTACTCCTCCCGGTATAAACGCACTCGAGTATGACTTACCAACCGGCCGATCACGTTTTGAAGCCTGTTTGCCAAGACTTTAGTCACAACCTTTATAATCACATTAGCTAGGGCAATGGGTGCCGAATTATTACTGGAATTTACGGGTGTTTGGTTTTGGGAATCAGAGTGATTAAAACTTCGTTCATATCCGGGGGAAACCAACCATCATCAAACGCCTTGAGAACAAAATTTATAACAGAACTGCCAATAATACCCCAGCATTTCTTGAAGAACATAGGAGGAAGTCCATCTGGCCCAGCCGCCTTATACATACCTAGGTCAAAGACTGCATCTTCAACCTCTTTTTCAGTGAGCTGTCTATTTAAGTGTTGCACATCAACCGCAGAGAGTAGGGGTAGATCAAGCTTGCAAGTGCAGAAATGATGTTCTTCTTCTCTTGAATACAGGCTGATAAAGAAATTCCTCATCATCTCTTGAATTTACCTTGATCATTACTCCAAGAGCCATCCTCCTTTTCAAACCGCTAATAGTCTTCCTCTGTTTTCTTTGAAGAGTGGTTAGATGGTAGTAATGAGTGTTTCTTTCACCTTCTACAATCCACTGGAGATTGCTTTTCTGGAGCCAGTATTTCTCTTCTTGATTGAGGATGTCTTCAAAGTCTTTCAAGAGTTGTGATTCAAGAGATTTGGGATGGAGAGAATAATGAGCATCCATGGCTCTTTGTACCCCAGCTATTCTTTTCTGGCACACCATTTTTCTCTGAAAGATATTGCCAAATACTCTTCTATTCCATGACATGGCCTGGATCATAAATTTCTTAGCTGCTGTATCAAATCTCTGTACATTTCCCTCCCAATTTTTATCGACAAAGTCAGCAAATTCCGAGTGCTCAAACCAGGCAGTAAGAAAGATCATAGGAGGCGGTCCACTGAAGCTTTTTTTAACGTTATTAAGCTGTAAAATTATAGGACAATGGTCTGAGTGTATTCTTGGAAGATGAGTCAGAGTAGCCTGTGAAAAGAGGTTCAGCCATTTGATGTTGCACCAAGCTTGATCGAGTCTTTGTAGGATCGGTCTTCCTTTGTAGATTGGACCTGACCAAGTGAATCTAGGTCCCTGAAATTGAATGCCAGTAAGTTCGCATTCCTGTATCATATATCTCATGCTATCCACATTTCTACCTCCTATGGGTCTACCCCCAGCTTGTCTTCTTGATCAACAACTTGGTTAAAATCCCCATAAGACACCAAGGATGATTGATGACCTTGGCTAATTTTTCAAAGTAGTTCCAACATTCATTTCTTCTACAACCCGGTATGGGAGGCATAGACAAGCGTGAGTATCCACTGAATAACTTCTCCTTGCAAAATAGCTAAGTTCATACAATAGTGAGTACATGTTAGGAGTTTTATACTACCACAGGATTCACCCCAAAAACACCAAATACCTCCTGCAAACCCCCCAGCCTCTATACACACTCCTGGAAAAATTTCCCGACTTAATAATCCTTTGAGCCTTGGTACTACTTACTCTTGTTTCTACAAGACATAGCATATCCGGTTTTTGGTCTTTAACCAAAGATTTAATATAGAGATACCACTCTCTTGACCCTGCACCCCTGCAATTCCAAGTGATGATCTTCATAAAAAATTATTGAGGAGATATATGGCCCTCAGTTTCCTGAGTTCCATCTGGTGGTTCGTCTCGTAATTTCCACATTCCTACATTCCTGGCATCACCCTTTTGTTGTTGATTCTGTAATGAAATCCCTTTGCCTTGGTGCAGGGGTTTTCCTTTTGATTTACTCTGTCTTCCAATGTGCGGTTATATGTAAGTTGGTCATCAAGAGATGAACCCACAGTAGATGAAGTACTTGCGCACCTTTGTGTTGCTAATATCGTGTAATGGTTTGCTGGTACCTGGAATCTTGATCGCCCTTGTACTTGTCGCATAACGTTTGGTAGGAACATTGGATGATGCATTTGCCAGAGTGGTTGGATCCTTCCTCTTTGTGGGCTCGTAGGAGCGACATTGTTATGGGTATCGACTTCCATTTCACTTACCTTTTTCTTGGTGCTTGGCTGGTTATGAATTCCTCTTGAAAGGAGAGTTACATTAGCTTCAGTGAACATGGAAGCTGCTTCTGTCATTTTCTCCTTCAAGCCATTCACATTATTCAAGTTACCTTCTACTTGAATATCCTCTAAAACTTCATCTTCTGCTAGCACTTCAAATCTAGACCCTGTGTAAATATCCTCTCTGGTCTTCCCGCCAGAACCTCCTTTAGATTTCTCAGTCTGTCTACTTTGGTTCTCTGTATTAATGTCATTGTAATTTCTCCAATCTTGTCTATCCGCTCTTTGCTTCTGGCCCATGGGGGGTCTTCTCTTTCTATTTGTAGCTATCATCCAAGGGCCAAAAGGTTTTTCAGGAGTTGGACCAGTAGAGAGGGATGGATTATGTTTTCCTGATCCTGTATGCTGATCTGGTGGTGGTTGGTTGAGTGTACATTCCTGAGTTTTGTGTCCTACTTTACCACACTCAAAAGCAGTTTGGTTTAGCCCTTCATATTCTCTTGCAAAAAGAGTTCCCATTAAGCACCACTTTAGTTCTTAGAACCTGGTTCAAATTCATTTCGACACAAATTCTAACGAATTTTGCTCTTGTGGTCTGAGAGGTGACCACATCCACCTTTCCTGGCTTCCCGATCCTCCTTGCCAATTGTAGCAGGAAATCCTCATTTTCAAAGAGTTCATGGGGTACACCTGGGAAACGTACCCAAACCAGAGTTGAGAGGATCTTTTGTTTGGAAGGTTGAAAGAATGGTCTCCATTTCCTCACTTTGTCAAATAATGACCTTGGATAGTCCATGGCCCCATCGAAAGAGCACGCTTCATAGTCTTCCTTGCTAGCAAAACGAATCACATAATAATCTGAGTCCAGTCTACTATATCCACCTTCGCTGAGATGCCCCATAGAAAGTTCGGTTTTTGTTGAAGTATTCGAAGGATATATTTCAGCCTAAAACCTTTACCAAAACAGCTCTCCTCCATGGATACCATAATTCGATGCGATCATTGGTAGGATTTCAATAGGGTCCTCATCGATCTGTTCCTCTCGGTCTTGACAATTTTGATGAAATCCGCTATATCGGATTCGTCTTCTCCTTCTCCAGTATAGAAATTCGAATGCCTTTTGGGCTCTTTTAAGAGTTCGGCTCCTCCCTTCAAGAACCATTTTGATGAACTTTCTGCTCCTCCGGTAATCTTCTCCTTCCATTTATCTTTGCTTCGATAGAAGTCCAGGCCTTCGTCATCTTGCGCTTGGGAATCGGTTTCCATGGCGGCGTGATGCCATGGTAACCGGTGAAGAGAGGTAGCAAGAAGCGAGAGCGGCGGGATGTTTTCCTAGGTTTTTAGGTGTCTACACAATTACCATGAAATTTTTTAAGAATGAATGGCGGAATCCTCCTAACTTGCTTAGAGATGGCCTAGTCAAAAAAGAAAACCTCCTAAGACATTTTCTCTCTCTAACTCTTGCTATCCTCTAACCTATTCTCATTATTCATTCTCAATGGTTCTACGACTCGAGAGATTTTATGGTGTAACGGTTGTACCAAGTGGTATACATTAGAAAATCTTATCTTTACTCTCTTTCATGTAATACATTTTTATCGTCTATGAGATCTTAGAAATGAAAGGTTGTAATGTAATTCGTCTAATACAATCTTCATACAACGCTTGTATTATAAAATTTGTCGGCCTAGGGCTCCTCCTCCGCATCATTAAAAAGCCGGCTTCTCGAAGTAGAACGTTAAGCGCCTCGCCTCTCTCTTATGACATGCTATCTTTCCCCTCTTAGGGCGTTGTTAATTTACTTCATGCCAAATACAACAGCAGCATCCATTGCAATACATATATCATATGCAAGACATTTTGGTCTTAATTCTACAAAAAAAACACTACAAGAAAATCGGCTATTAATAAGGGTACTTCTCGTCATTAATTGTTTATTTCCCCTCATAAAAACCTTTTATAACGGGAAATTTCTGTTATATTTCCTTATTCTTTGCCTCCGCGATAAAGTATTCAATAACGGGAAACTCAATCCCGTTATTAATAATATCGGACATTAATAATGGTATTTTCTGTTATTAAAAATCATTTTTAATAACAATCTAAACCCTTATTATAAGGTAAGTTACCCTCACAAATCGTGATTTAATGGCGAAATAACCCCTTATTAAATTACGATTTGATAAAAAAAAACATCCCTCATTATAGATTATTTTCCTCTCATTAATCAGGATTCAATAACAACAAAATGCAAAATCGAGATTCAATAACAAATTGCCAATAGTAGTTGCATTCAAGAACATGTACACTCACGATTACTATACAAACATCCACCTTTACATACTTTATATAAAGTCAAACTTCCATCAATAATTAGTGAAGAAAGACTATAATGTAATATCCGAAAATAGGAAAAATAGATACACTTTCACGGTATTATGAAGCTTCAGGTTTACGAGGAATAAACACATTAGATGGTTGAGGTATTTTTTCAATACCTATGTTCACGCGTAATCTTTTCAATCTCCTTATGGGAAGCCATGATCTGCATTAATATCAAGGCATCAAAACCAGAGGAAAATAAAATAAAATAAAATCAAACAAGTTTATAAATTTGAAATGCCAACTTAAGTCTATGTAGAATCAAAATACTACTTTCCATCTAAAAGCTATTGAAAAAGGGTAACACGGTGCACTAAAACTCCTGGAGTAAGAAAGGGATATAAGGTAAGGCACCACTTTAGGGACACAAGTACCAGACTTAAGAACAGAAAAACGCGGTTCAGGAGCAACAACGCAAGTACTAAAACATAACTTAAGGAACACCAAAAAGTTTCCAAGTCTTCAATATTTTCATCCACAATTTCAAGAACACGAGAAAGAACAAAAAAGAATAATCATGGTCTTTATAACACTTGTACAACAGACTGCAAGAACTGAACATAATAGTCAACAAGTTTATGTCGACCCAAAAAGCAAGCAGAATGCATACACGACCATGGCATACCCATATTATGCAAGATGAATCATAGACTAAATAAAATTGAACTCACAGCAAACCTTAAAAAAAACCAAGTCACCAGATAGATAGCATACGGGTAGATATACTTTAACAAAGACTTGGACATAAACTTATAAAAGACGGGACACGAAGTTTACAACTTCAAGTGAGATGGTAATTAGAGATGATATCAAAGCAAAGGGCTTTAAAGAAAACCTCGTCATTTGCCCCTTTCCTCTAAAAAAGGGTTTTAAATTAAAAAAAAGTATTGTTAAAGTTGTGATTGAACAACAACTCAAGCTTTTAGATTGAATGATAATTTATCGAGTTGTATCATATCATTATATCAGTGACGGCCCAAGAAAAACAAAACTCCCAAGTATCTTGAGTTGTTACCTCAGTGACCAAAGCCTTGCAACTCCAAACAAAAGCTCCCTACAATAAGTTGCATACCAAATGTAAGTTTTGTACAATATGTTGCATGCCAAATATTAGTTTTCACTATCATGTAGCATACACCAAGACAAGATCCAGACTCAGATCAACAGGTTGGACAAGTCCTGAGACATGTCTGGACATGTTTTGGACATGTTCCGACATGCCTGGGCAAGCCTGGACATGTCTTGACAAGCTGGACATGTCTGGATAGACCCGAGGACACCCGGCACACAACAAACCGGACTTTGGTCGGATCCATGACACGCACATGGACTAAACACCCATCTGAGACCAAGACCTGGTCATAACAACAATAACTTATATAGACTATGGCTTATGTCACTTACGGTAGTTACCGCGTTGGTATATCACCACAATGGAAGAGTTGATGATGCACAGAGCTTGCAAGATATTTTAAAGATGAGGTTATTTTTGTCAATTAATATTATTTATGTAGTAGAGGTAGTTTTGTCTTTCAATTGTATTAAACATTAGAGTATTAATACCTAAACCCTTTCCACATGAAGGGCGGTGATATTTGACAATTGTAATCAAACTGGTGAGGTTTTCAACTTGTTCTTTGAAATCCAAATTAATAGCTTTACACCATCCGTAATCGGAGCCTAGTTGAAGATTTACCTTCACAAGCAAGATGACTAGCATGGATGCTAAAAGGAAGCCGAATCGCGCGCGATTCGGGATTCGAAGATCCATTGGGATATTCAATCAAAGTTTGATCGGAAGATTGAGCTACAATACAACTGCGGCTGATTTTTCCCATGATGGGCGAGTTTTCCTCGTTCTGTGAGGAGATAGCAATAAAGGTTTCGGTCGAGGTGGAGAGAGAGTTGCACGGCTCCTCACCGGAGACGGTCGGAGAAACATCGTGAGAGAGGTTAACCGGCGTTGGATCGAGATCGTATATTCCCATCTTCAATGGTACATCAAACAGGAAAGATCTTCTTGAATGGGTTGAGATAGTCGATCGATTTTTCAAGAAGTACAACCACCGGAGAATTTAAAGTGTAAAAGCGGCATATTATGCCTTGGAAGGAGAGGCTGAACTGTGGTGGAGAAATATGCAACATCAGAGGCTTTTAAAGGGTGCATCGAAGATTAAAATATGGCCATGGATGAAATATCTATTATTTACCGACTTCAAGCCCGCAACATGCTCGACGAAATGCTCCTTCCAAGTTTACAACAGGAGGCAAAGTGTCAATGGTGTGGGTAAATATCCTAATGAATCCTACAACGGTACAGGGAACACTGCAATTCAAAAGACCTTTGCAACTGGGAATCATATGCAGCAAATGATGGCTGGGGTTATCTTGCCCACCAAGTGTTCGACGAAATTACTTGTTGAATCTGCCAGCATCAAACAAGCCCAAAATGAAACTAATATCTATGATATTGAAGGCAAGGCATATATGAAGGGTGGACATGACTATTCAAATGAGCCCCACAGCACTATAGCAGGCGCTTCAGCCAAGGGGACCCAAGCAATTGAAAATATGGTGGCACAAATTATGGACATGAAGTTAGAAACCGTAAAGGTAGATGATCATCCCCATGAAGAAGTAAAAATAGAATCATATAATGTTGAGAAGGAATGTAGCATCCATGAAGTAGTTGATGGGGAGATGTCAAGCACAAAACAATGTATCAAAACTATAGCCCTTGCATGCCCACATTCTGAGAGCAATAAGGTTGAGGAGAAGTCCACTGATGAGTTAATTGAAGATGACTTAGCTGAATCAAGAGGCCATCCAAATGCAATGCTTGGTCAGTTAAAGAAAGGTGTAATTGAGGGTCATGTAATGGAAACTGAACATAACCTTACAATTACAATTAAGGTTTTGAATGATGTCTCTGAAACAAGCAGTGCCTATTTTGCTCTTACGGATGTGTCCAAGTTGGACCGTCCACTAAAGTATGATTCCCCTACACACGTACTGCCTATTGATCCACCCAAATTGTTGGAGAAAATGATTTTGAAACTGTTGGTTAAAGGCTTAGTTGAGAAGTGCAGCTCAAAAGCTGTTAGAATCGAAAGCCAATTAGGTCGTGCTACCAAGATCGGCAAGGCAAATGATGAACAATATCGAAGTCAAATTCACTTGGAGCCTAAGGATATCAATTTCTTGGTTGGTAAGACATTAATGTTCAATTTTGATCCTGGAGGTGCTAGAAACAACCAACCATTGAGAAATTGTTGGAAAGCTTTCATCGTCAACAAACATGTGTGTGCTAGAAACAACCAACCATTGAGAAATTGTTGGAAAGCTTTCATTGTCAACAAACAGGTGTGTGTGGCGAGATATTATGCATTTTTTGTGTCTAAGCTCCAATTCATGAATGGTGAGACTTTATCACTCACATATAGCCCTGGTGGAAAGTTGCAAACAGAACCGAAAGCACATGAAAGACCGGTACAAAAACTAGAGTTTGCTTTGGGTTGGATTTATGTTTTGAAGATGGCACGTAAAGTTTATGTGATTGGTTTTGACAATAATTGGAAGGATGGGAAAAATCAGTTTGACCGCTTTCTCATCTGGTTTAGAGTTTTAGAAGCAATGGATTTTATTTCTCCTACTAAACTATATCTCTGTTCAAATGGGGAATGGATCTGGTATCTTTTTATTGCAGGGTGGTTGAGACTAATAAGGATCCTTGTACGTGAGCAGCATTTTCAAGACTTCATTGACATATGTTTTACCAGCTTGCAAGATATTTTAAAGATGAGGGTTATTTTTGGTATTTTATACATATACTGCCCCATCGAAGTACAAGTTCATGTAATTCCAGGTTTGGTTGCTGACAGAAAGAACCCGTCACTGCAAAAGCGCCAATCTTATAATGAGCCATTGTCAAGAGTGTTATTACTTACTATAATCTTATGCTTGACAAAGCCTGAAGAAGTCTTATTGGTTGATGATGTCCTTGTGCTATATAGAACCATACTAGAAGCAATTGTGATACTTTCATTCCATGAGCCCTTTGAAATGCCGCAACAAATCGTCAAGTCGACACCCGTCAGTATGGATTTTTTCTTGTCTTTAAGGCACCTAAATGAGTGTGTTTGAAGATGGTTGATGTTATATATAATACAACGCATGGTGTGCATCATTTAGCTGCTCAAGGAGTTTTGGGTGTTGTAATTGCGTTTTTTTCTATTGCTTGCTTAGAGGGTACAACACTGGATCCAAAGTTGCAAATGAAGGAATGAAGGAAATTCTTAATTATTTCAAGAGTGGTGAGATCATCAAAGATGAGCTAGTCTCTATTGTTGAAGAATACGATGGCATCGACACGGAGCTAATTTGGACATCGTGCAATTTTTGTGCAACTAATGCTGCGATGCTTGGGACCCGTCCAAGTACAAAAATGCATGGATTATATACTGAAGAAGCAAGTAGTTACCTCGGCTTTGTTCTAACTCGTGGACGAGTTATTTCTTGGGAGGGTTGGAATGATGAGAACAACTCCGATACGGAAGGAAAGTTCATCTCGATTAAGTTAAATGTTGTTACAATCTCTACGTGCTTGAGCATTTGGTGCGTGAATGGACAATTGAGAGAGACTTTGAAACTGTTTCTGAGGTGGTGAATAGGAACACACCATGGCTCTTGATAGTGTTTGCGGGGCCTCGAAGGGGATCTCTATGAGTTCGCTCGTGGACGAGCTTTTGAGGAGGAGGAATGGAGATGATGCACTGAGCTTGCAAGATATTTTAAAGATGAGGGTTATTTTTGTCAATTAATATTATTTATGTAGTAGAGGGTAGTTTTGTCTTTCAATTGTATTAAACATTAGAGTATTAATACCCTAAACCCTTTCCCCATGAAGGGGCAGCTGATATTTGACAATTGTAATCAAACTGGTGAGGTTTTCAGCTTGTTCTTTGAAATCCAAATTAATAGCTTTACACCAGTTGAGATTTTATATCGGCAAATCGGGGTGATTAAATCCCTGACATAGAACTCGGTTTGATTGAACCAATAGTATGAACAAGCAACTGCAAATCTTGATTTAGCCATGTGGAGAATCAAGGGGTGATTAAATCCCTGAGATTTCAGCAATGTAACAGTACCTTAGCCAAGTCAATAACAGTTACATATTAGAATATACTTAATACACGTATTATATCACATAACATTGTTATATCAACTATGTATTAGCCTGTGATATACAAATTTTCAGCTTTAAAAAGAGTCAGTCAACTAACTACCTGTACATAAAATAAGAGGGCCAAAAACTGTGTTATTTAGGAGACATTATTCAGGAAGAAAGACACAAAAGAAATTCTAGCAGCGTATCACATAGCTTTGATTTTGCATTACTTATATTACAAAAGCCATGTATTAAAAATAAGAGATATCAAACAAGGGCTATATGTGATGCATTTACTGATCTCACAAAATTTAAAGTATGCAAAAGACATATATCTATTAAGCATACGAAAAATATTATCAAATCCTTTTTTTTAAATAAAACGAAAATTAAAATAGAAACTTCCATGAGTTAGATGCATGCGGAATCCATTGATTAAGGGCGGATTCTTCGCGATTTGTGTAAAATCAAATAGCAAATCTTATTTCTCAATCTCAAACGAGGTTTTGAAAAATAGATAAGCAACGGCTTTAAGCTTGACGCGGCGGATTCTTGGAATCATTAACAGCTTTAAAGGTTCGATCTTCTCCCAATTTTGTTCGACTTAGAAGATATCGGCATCGTATCAAATCGATTAGGAGAGGAATGATTAGTTGAATCTCCGGTAAGGAAAGAGAGAATCAGGAGCGATTCAATCTTCCAGTTTAGGGGCCGATAATCAAGGGATTGGGAACTTGATAGGTTTGAAGAGGAAGGATGAATCTAGAGGATAAAACGGCTGAAAGGATTCAATGTAAAGAGAGGCAGCTCGGTTAGGTTTTGGGGTTAATATGGAAATGAAAGAATTGGATATTTGATTAAATGGGAAAAGGGTTTGCTGGGCCAGATCTGATAGATTAAAGAACGGATTGGACCAAAAACAAAAATCATTAGGCAACCATCCAAACAAACCTATTGAAAACCACTTAAATGTTCAAAACAAACAGGGCAACCAAGTTGGACACCAGTCATGACAATCCGGACATGTCCATGGCTGTCATGGACATGACTGGACAAGTCCAGACAGAATCAGGACAAGTGCCTGGACATGGTTAGTCTCCCAAAAAAGATCCAAAATAAGATCAAGGCAGCGCCCAAATGCAGATGCATATAAGAGTGACTTGACTTTTTGAGGCTTAAAATAGACCCAACGACAGACCTTACACAAGTTGTTCATGGTACAAAACCAGACTTGATGCTAGGATTATCAAATGATACTAGCATACATCAAATTGTACCTGTGTCTTGCAGTTTAAAACATCAAAAGGTTCTCCACGTTCGCCACTGAACCCTTCTCTTTCAAAAATCATATGGTGTCTCCTTCAAAGATCAGCAAAAGAAATCGATGAGAAATGGAAGATAAGAGACAGAAGCGTAAAACAAATGATGATCCATAACCAATAAATGATTTTGAGCATGCAATTGCTAACATAATTATACCCCTAAAAAAGGAAATGGAAGCATAATGTTCTTCTTGTAATGTACTTTCTTAATGCCTTGATAGTTATTCATGTGGGAAACATATTTATATTAACTTAGTTGAATAGTACATATACCTGCATACAAACAAGCTTAGAGTCACCACGAACACGAATACTTGTAAAACCTTATTGAAGTGCTTGTTGCAATCCTAAAACTATGGCTCGATATTCTGCAGCATTAGATGTGGGAATCCCTAAGCCTTCACACACCTTCCAAATCAGAAGAATAGATAATGTAAAGTATAAAGAAAAGAAAAGAAAAGAAAAAACATGATAAAAACTCCAAAGATGATAAGATGCTTACCAGACTTCCATCATCATCAGCTCGCAGCACAACACCAGCACCGGCTTGTCCTGGATTTCCTTTTGATGCACCGTCAAATTCAAGAGTGCATGAACCCTTTAATTAACAGGAAAAAAACAGATTAGAATTACAGGCTTTACGTAAACAACATTTCATTACTCACTCGAAAGTACTAATACAAATTACAATTTACGTTGCAGAGTATGGAAAACAATTTACAGAAAAATAGCGTAGAACGTACTTCAATTTCCAAAACAAGGGCTGAGAAGTTGGATTCACAGGTTCACTATCAGAAAGAATGAAAATCAAAGTAGAAACTTGAGTAGTTACACACATGGTCCTCATAATTACCAAGACGTGCTCGCATTTACTCGACAAGATCATACATTTTGTCCAGAGCAGCGACAAATCATACTTGTAAATTGTCCCGGCCTTCATCAACACTTCAGGTAAACCCTGATACCGACAGATTCAAGATCAATTTGCAGTAAAACTTCAAATTTTGTTCCACGTATATATAGTGACAAATAAAACTTCAAGATCAAGAGCATTTCACACTTGCCAACTGCCATTATACTAAAATTTTGCCGCAACTACACTGAAAAAGTTGCGGAAGAATTGAATTTTATTCTCAGTATAACCTATCCTTCATCAAATAAAGATTTGGATATTGTTTATCCTTTCCAAGCCAGAGAAACTAAATAGGAGAACGAAACAAGGATTGTCTGTTGAACACCAAACGTATGGAACAGAACATGTGAATCACGTTGCTTTAATTAGTAGAAACCATTTACATAAGAACAGTAACACCAACAAAACAACAAAAGCACATGCACAAGTATTCCAGGAATCATAAACAGAGAATTCCAAAAATTGAAGCAAGACAAAATTACAAGGCTCTCTACAAAATCAAGCCAATAAACCAGCAAGGCAGCCATAAACGAGAATGTCCTTGCACAAACTGCATAAAGAACCACCCCAGAAGTAGAATCCAGACTTGAAACGCAGCACAAATTTGTATGACTATATTATGTAAGACAATAGTTAAACAAATCAACCCATAATCAATTTCTTTTTAGGAAACCTATAATTTATTTTGTTGCCCTTATAACAAGAACAAAGATGAATCTGGACAATCATAAACTAAAAAAAGGTTTTAAATGATTGTCTCAGCCAATTATAAGTTAAATTACACACCTTATGTCAAAACAAATCAAAACATGAAATCGAAAATCATATCCATTTGTTCCGTTTTTGTCTTCTTTTGAACAAAATCCGAGATAACAAAGGTTATGGACTTTTGCCTATTGTTTAACAGAAAAAACAGAAGAATTCGTTCACAACAACGATTTGAAACGTACCTAAGGAGAATTTAGGGTTTCGCCCCATTTTTTCTTGGTGGATCCTTCCGTTTTAGAGAAAAATCTCGATTAGAAGCTTAATTCCCACGACAATATCACGATTCAAGCATCGTACCTTCAAGCGATAGGAGAGATCGATCAGAAAAATAGGTGAATGCTGACGCGAATTGAGATGGGAATTCGCCTCCTTCGCCCTCCTCTGAACCTCAAACGTGAAGATATTCTTTTTAGAATCGAACTAAATACGGGTTTTATTTTTGTGGCACACTAAAGTAAAGTAGATCGAGACAATATTAAAAAAAATATTATTTTCAGAAATAATAAAGAATACTTTATTTAGATATCCATATTAAGAAACTAGTGGAAGTGAGCGTGTAAGCGCGGCATTTACTCTACATAAATCGATAAAGAACGATAATCTTAAAAAATAGATCTGAAGCGGAAAAAGTGGACCCGTAAGCGGAAGGTAACGTAACGAATCCAAGGCGTTTGATAAAGAAAAGCTAAACAAAACGAAGTCTGCAATGCGATTCACGAGAAAATGAGAATCTGAAAATCGCTTCTGATCCCAAATCTAGTCACAAGTACAAGATGACTCAAGCCTCAAGCATTGTTCTGACGCATAAAAAACTATATCATAGTTTGCAAAGGTTAAAAACGTGAAACAAATTAATAGAAGACATCATGATTACAATTGATTGGATTTATATATTCTAACCAGGGGGCATTAACTATAGCAAGAACCAACAATGATACTCAAACTATTAGAGACAACTGTAATACAGTGTATTATAAATTGATCCAACAGATTTATATAACCATTAAATAATTTGAATAATTAATAAATCATGAAAGATTAATTAAATAAATTATTTAATTAAGTTTGTAAAACAAAAAGATTTATATGATAAAATGCTTATAAAATCTTTAACACAGGGAATGTTATTTTTGAAAATTAATCAACACATAACTTAAAATTACAAAATACTCAACATAAACTGTTTTACAAATAATATTTTTTATACAATAATAAGGGGATTTTGTTTTATATAAGGCTTAATAAGGGGATTTCGTCATCATTAATGAGGGGAATAAAATTTGGTCATTAAATCCTTGACCCACAATAAAACTACACTATTAGTGAGGAGATTTGTCTCCCCTTATTACATTCCCCTTATTAATAGCCGGTTTTCTTGTAGTGAAATACGATTGTGAAATATATCCAAAAACAGCCGGCTTTCCATGATTGAGATACTCCCGCAGAGGATTTAAAGGGCTCTTGTAGCTAAGAATACGAGGGGTGTTCGGTGTTCCCTCACGTTGCGTACAAATTGAAATTTTGATCTTTTACGGGTTTTAGTCCTGGAAAAAAAAAAGGCAATCGGTAAGCATGATGATCCAATAATAATAACAAACACATCAAATAAATCGAAAGCGAAATGCTTTCATGAGATTTGACGGCCACGGTTTAGTATTCTTCATATATACTCTCTTAAAATTCTCCTTGAAATTCCCCTTGCTATGCTTTTCCACAATGTATCTGATAATCCATAGATTCCATACCGAAGGACGAGTTTAATCTCGTAAGATTGCAAAAGCTGCAAAAATAAGATGAGAAAAAAGTGTGGATGAAAACACAACTTACTTTTCAAATTATGGTTTATCTCATAATTAGCACCTTGTCCATTTGAAAACGAAGACGGTAGGCATCAGTTGTCGTTGCAATATTCTTGCATTCCCAATACATAAATACTAGGCTAGCTGAATATTGAGCAAGAACATGAACAACAACATTGAACGCTCGCAATTCCTTGGAATCCCCCCCATTGAACATGAGCGAGATTAAAGAGATTATGCAACAATGTTAAATTCTTCTTGAGGGTTGCGATTTGATTGTTGAACAAAAGAATTTCATCAGCAGTTTTGAACTTGTATAGATCCTTCAGGTTCTGGAGAATTTCATCCAAAAATTCCACAGTCAATCTGTTCATAAGAGGATTGCATCTCAATGAGTACCGTAATACAAGTTCACACGGTTCTTCAAATTTTTGCTTACAATTCTGTATCCTGTCTTGCAGATCCAGAATCCAGTTTTCGATTTCATGTTTTGTGTTTTCCGAAGGGGAAAAAACTAAAAGTTTATATGTTGATATTCCCCACATATCTTCACGAGTACGGTTTACCGGTAAATATGCCTGATTTCTCCATCAGTATCTTCCAACGTGGAAAAGGACCAGAATAACATTCTCAAGAATCTTACAAGATTGAATCTTTTCTACCATCTGATCAGCCCATGGGGAATTTTCTGAAATCAAAGGTAGCTCTTCAAGACTAGAGTCAAACACTTCCAAAACTCCTTTCAAATGGCGCTCTTCTTCAAAAACAGAGTCCAACCATTCAAAATAACCCGAATTCGTTATCTCGCTTTCTACTTCTTTCGTCTCCTTTGATGTTGAACAACTAAGTGACTAACAAACCGCAAACACTTCCGAAACTTGTCCATCTTGTTCATGATTGCCCACGAGAATCCGTACAATCTTTCTTTTTTTCCGATGGGAGCTTGATCTATGGGCCTTCTGCAGCTCAATTGTAAGTTATATTACACAAATTGACTTCTAAAAACATTTACTACGGTCATGTTGTTGTGGCTGCATTTCTATTTTCAAAGAGTTGACATTCTCAATTGGGAGAAAGGGTCAACACCATATTAGCTAGCTCAATTTGACATTTAAAAACAATCTGGTGCCATAAAAAATTAAAAAAACAAAGCCCCTTTTAAAACTCCAAGTGCATTTGATGGAAATTGAGCTTTTCTTAGTGAACCCTGTTAACCAGATGAAACTGGATCAACAGAGTCTTGCATCTCCACCTGAGGAAGATGAAGCGGTCGGAAAAGGAAATAGCAAGTGCAAATAAAAGGAAATAAAGAAAATGCAATAAGAGGAAATAAAGGAAATGCGAATTATATTTTATGTGATTTATATTTATCTTTTTATGTTAATATGGGTATGATAGTCATTACCACAATTAGGGCATAATTAGGGTTTCTTCTTACATTGGTAGTTCCCTATTTAAGGTTGTAATACTCTCGGTCAAATTTAATTCAACAAGAGTTTATTGTGTCTCTCTACTGTGTTCCTCAATTCTTCATGGTATCAGAGATATAAACCCTTAAGCCGCACACATTGTTTTCTCCACCTTCATTGCTCTATCATGGCAAAAGAATCTGGATTAACTATACAGCAGTTCCACCAATGCTCAAGTTTGATCTCAGTCAAACTGAACTTTACGAATTTCCTACTATGGAGATAGCAGGTGATTCCATTGATCAAGAGCCTTGGTGTTTATCACCATGTCTCATCTAGTGAAAAACCTGCACAGAAAACTAAAAACGCGTCTGGAGAGGAGATTGATAATCCGAGAATATCCCGTCCCGGTTGATCAATGATGGCCTCACGACTTCAGCTTCTTGGCACTATGAAGGAGGAAGTTATCGACATGATACACGAAGAAGAATTCTCTGCACATCAACTTTGGCGAGAATCTTGAACAACAACTCCTTCCCCACACTTGTGGAAAAGGAGGAAACCTAAAGAACATCTTGATGGGGATCAAAAAGGGTACAAAAGCAATTGGATGAGTAACTAAGAGAATTCAAGTCAATTTGTGACAATCTGGCGACCATTAAGAAACCGGGTAAGCGGACATGGACAAGGTCTTCCAATTTGCTCATGGCTTAGGGAGTGAATACACCAATTTCCGTGATGACCATGTTAACAAAACCTCCATACCCTACCTTTACACGGTTTGTCATGGCTCTCCAAGGGCATGAGCAGACTCTGCAAACCCGTAAATCTCAAGAAAAGCGATTCTTGATCAATTGCGTGCCTTCTTCACACAAAGAGGCCGTGGCGAGAGGTAGAAGAGGAGGTAGAAACCGGTACAACTCGGGGCGGAGGATTTGCTCCTGGCGGCGATCTGAAACTCGGAAGAAAAACCAAAGAAGATCTGATTTTGATGAACAAAATAGAAGGAACATATCGGACAACGAGACATAATCGATCCATCGGTTCCACCTCTTGTATGCCGATTTGTGGAAAATCCAATCATGCGACTATTGATTTGTTGGCATAGATTTGACTATGCTTATCGATCGGAAAAAAACACAAAAGGCTTTTGCTGCGACCGACAACAAGAGTCGAGGCCGACACGAGTTCTTTGCGAGACAATCGTGCCACTTCACACATGACAAATTCGGAAGGTAATTTAATCTCTCGCTAATAAATATACCGGTTATGATAAGGTTTTTGTGGGTGATGGCACGGACTTGAGATCTCACACTCAAATGCAAAAGTTGGTAACTTACATTTAAATGATGTTCTTGTTGTGCCTGATTTAACTAAGAATCTCTTGTCTCATTGGCAAATACACCGGTGATAATCGGTGCTCTTTTATATTTAACAAGTCTGGTTTTGTTGTTAAGACCAAAACCGAGAAGGTCATAGATCGAGGGACATAAAAGAGGCCACTTATATGCTCTGGATCAAGGAGTTCAGGAAGCCCTAGCAGCTGTCAGGTCAGGGAAGGCTACCTCTACTGTATGGCATCAAAGGTTGGGACATCCACATCAGAACTTGTTGATCAAGCTAAAGCAGTCAGGGAAGATAGATCTTAGCTCATGGAAGAATAAAGAAAGACTATGTACTAGTATCGATTAGGAAAAAGTCAGTAAATGACCTTTTAATAAAAGTACTTTTGTTTCCAAGTTCCTTTGGAAAAAATTCATTGTGATTTATGGGACACGCCTTATTTTATCTAATCAAAACTACAAATACTATGCAGTGTTTATTGATGATTTTTCGAGATTCTCCTGGCTATATCCCTTAAGAAAGAAATCAGAGTTCTTTGATGTGTTTGTCAGGTTTCAGAAACTGGTTGAAAACCAGCTGGATCAGAAAATTAAGATTTTCCAGTGTGATGGTGGTGGTGAATTCAGTTCCACTCCTTTTCTGGATCACCTAAAGGACTGTGGCATAGAATTGAACATATCTTGTCCTTACACACCAGAACAGAATGGTGTGGCTGAAAGAAAACACAGGCATATTGTTGAGACTGGTTTAACACTAATGTTTGATGCAGGCACACCTTTGAGTCTGTGGGTTGAAGCTTTCAGTACTGCACTCTATCTCATTAACATGTTACCTTCTTCTGTCTTAAAGTTTGAAACCCCTTATTACAAACTGTATAAAAGGCATCCTGACTATAGTGGCTTAAGGGTGTTTGGATGTCAATGTTTTCCTTCCTTGAGGAACCAGGTACAATCTAAGTTTGAGAAGAAAATCTACCCATGGGTTTTCCTAGGCTACAGTCCAGTGCATAAGGGATATAGATGTCTGGAACCCATTTCCAAGAGGGTGTATATTTCCAGACATGTTGTTTTTAATGAACAGGCCTTTCCTTTTAAGGAAATTACTCCTGTGGACACTGAGCCTGTTTTTGAAATGTTTGCCTACCCTGATTCAGATGAAATGAATATACAACACTCGATCGAATATTACTCACTCGGTATCGTTGTATAGAAACTTCTCTGTTCCAAATCCGGTCACGAGAACCAACAAGCGATGAACACGACACGAGAATGGCTATATGAGGACCCTGTGGATCAACATCAAGGTGAAGACCATGTGGAGCAACTTCAGGATATTGAAGAACCAGAAATTGAACATCTTGATGATGACCAAGATAATGCACCACCTCAAAGGCCTGTCAGAAATAGAAGGCCACCTGCATATCTCCAAGACTATGCAATTTTGGCCACACATACACCTTCAGAACCAAAGCACTGGAAGGAAGCTCTGGCAGACCCTAACTGGAAACAAGCTATGATGGAAGAAATGCAGGCCTTATATCAGAATGACACATGGGACTTGGTGCCTAAACCTTCTAATGGCAACATTATTGGTTCTAAATGGGTATTCAAGGTTAAGACTACAGAACATGGAGAGATTGAAAGATATAAAGCACGTTTGGTAGCTCAGGGTTACTCACAACTCCCAGGTATTGATTTTGGAGAAACCTACAGCCCAGTTATTAAGCCCACTACTATTAGGCTTGTTATAGCTGTAGCACTTTCACAAGGATGGTCTATGAGGCAACTTGACATCAAGAATGCCTTTCTTCATGGGGCACTTAAGGAAACTGTGTTTATGAAGCAACCCCCTGGTTTTGTGGATCAAAGGTTCCCTGATCATGTGTGTTCTCTCAAAAAATCCTTATACGGGCTCAAACAAGCCCCCAGGGCCTAGTTTGACAGATTGTCTCTCTGCTTGTTACACTTGGGGTTTGTGTGCAGCAAGGCAGATCCTTCCCTTTTTACTTTGCATCGTGCTGATATCATCCTTGTCCTACTTATTTATGTGGATGATATATTACTTACAGGAAATGATGTGCAGTCTATTCACATCTTAATTGATACATTGAGCAGAGAGTTTGCAGTCAAGGACTTGGGCACACTACATTATTTTCTTGGAATGGAGATCAAATACACAAAAGATGGCATATTTCTCAGTCAATCTAAGTATGCCAATTCAGTTCTATCGAGATCAGGGATGTTAACCAGTACACCTACATCCACTCCTCTTGCTCTCAAGATGCAAGCACTTGAAAATGACTCAGAACCAGTGGATCCCTATACATATCGAAGTCTAGTGGGTGCTCTACAGTACTTAACTTTCACTAGACCGGACATTACACATGCGGTGAACAAAGTTTGTCAACATTTTTCTCAGCCTACAGTGAAGGATTTCAAAGAAGTCAAACGCCTACTCAGGTATGTAAATGGAACTCCAGATTATGGGTTACATTACCTTGCTCGCTCTGCTCCTTCTTTGTATGCGTTCAGTGATGCTGACTGGGCCGGATGTCCGATCACTCGAAGGAGCACTGGAGGTTTCTGTGTGTTTCTCGGTTCCAACTGTATCTCGTGGTCTTCTAAGAAACAACCAACTGTTTCCCGATCTAGTACCGAAGCCGAATACCGGTCTATGGCTGTTGCCACTGCTGAGCTCACCTGGATTACATATCTGCTGCGGGATTTGGGGGTCCGATTGTTCCAACCACCTCAGCTCTTGTGCGACAATCTCAGTGCCGTTTATCTGACGGTGAATCCATCTCTCCACTCTCGTTCCAAGCACTTTGCTCTTGACTTCCACTTTGTTCGCGAAAAGGTTGCTGTGAAACAACTCGTCACTCGTCACATCTCTTCCGCTTCCAATCTGGCGGATGTGTTCACTAAAGCTCTTCCAAAGGCTCCGTTCCAGCTCATTCGCACCAATCTTCGTGTCTGGCCAGCCTCCCACGTCAGATTGCGGGGGGATGTTAACCAGATGAAACTGGATCAACAGAGTCTTGCATCTCCACCTGAGGAAGATGAAGCGGTCGGAAAAGGAAATAGCAAGTGCAAATAAAAGGAAATAAAGAAAATGCAATAAGAGGAAATAAAGGAAATGCGAATTATATTTTATGTGATTTATATTTATCTTTTTATGTTAATATGGGTATGATAGTCATTACCACAATTAGGGCATAATTAGGGTTTCTTCTTACATTGGTAGTTCCCTATTTAAGGTTGTAATACTCTCGGTCAAAATTAATTCAACAAGAGTTTATTGTGTCTCTCTACTGTGTTCCTCAATTCTTCAAACCCCATAACAAAAAAAATTGAAAATCCAGTAATTCACCATAGAAACACAAATCAGGGAGACAAAACTCTATTCTGGGACTTTGTTAGCAAATGCATTTAAATCTTTTTCACTGTAGGTGACCAATGACTGAAAACCAAAGTAGGAAGTAATTAAGTACAAAAGAAATACCTTCGATTCAAATTGGATTACATTGTTGACTAGTAGCTACTGTAAATCGCCATACTTCAAACTACACTTAGTCTGCCATAGTCTGTATGTGAACAGTGCATCCGGCTCAAACCGGATTAACCTGGTTCGCGCCGGAGTGTATGCTACCGACCTGACACATTTCCATAATTATAGTCCGGCGTGAACCAGCACATCCCGGTTTGTGCCGGAATGCCTATTTATGGCCCAACAAAGATCGTTTCCTCTTTTGTTCAGTTTTTTCCTATATATATCAACCTCATTTACCCAAAATGAGTGCACCATCATTTCTTCTTTCTATTGTCTAGAAAAGTTCGGAATAAAATGTCCAATCATTCTTCTCCATCTGTAAACAGTTATTCTCCCCCACACACCCCAAATGCGGTAGTTCCGGAATTTCACTCTTTATTTTTCAATCCAATTTCTGATGAATACCCAGATGGAACGGTTCAAGACCGTTTTTTTATCAAATTTCGACCAATCCCCAATTTTACTAGAAAAAGGCCTGAATTTTCGCAAAATGAATCAGTGGGGATTCCTTAGAATTGAGGGAGGTGGTTGGGATCGATTTGTTCGTACACCACGTGGGAGAATAAATGTTACTATCGTTAGAGAATTTTATTCCGCACTATCTGAGGCTACCTCTGTGGAGTCTACTCATTTTGTACGTGTTCGAGGGTATGTTGTACCTTTTACTTCTTCTATCATCAATCAAGTCTTTCAAATTCCACCAGTCCAAGCTACACCCAACAGTCATTATGAATTTCAATGGCAGCTGGATACTATCAATGGAGTCATAAATAAATATGCTGAAGCTTTCCAAGTTTTATTTCCTCATTATAACCGAGATCGTAATGTTTCCACCGCTGCTTTACTTCCCCATCTTAGGACATGGAAGCATTTTATTAATTCCAGAGTTTATCCCACTGACGATTTCTCGGAGATTAATGATGATGAGATGTTGCTGTTGTATGCCATGACTGTCGGAGCTATTATTGATTGGGGAATTTTAATTCATAAAACGGCTATAACTTTTGCGCTTGGAAGAAGAAACTTTCGTCAGCCTATGCCTTTTGCATGGTTGATTTCTCGAATCTATGTCCATTTTGCTGGAGTTGAGGAAGTAGGAACAGATGAGATCTTTCCTTCTCGTCATCCTCATGTCGGGTTACTTCCAGTTGATACTCCAGGTGGTTCTTCTATGGCAGAAGTTTAGGAAGAGATGTATGAATGATGTTGAAAGTTAAGGATATTAGTTTCTAGAATAAGCAGTTTGAGTTTTTAAGTTTATCTAAGTATTAAGTTTGTTTTAATTGCTTTTTACGTTTTCTTTTTCGTTTGATGAAATAAAAATGTTTAATATAATGTTTAATATTAATATGTCTTTTTAGAATTACTGTGTTTTTCTTTTACGTATAACGATCGCGTAACAAAACAAAATTAATATAACTTGGTTATATAAATTATTCATTTTATTTTCTAACCAACTTTTCATACTCACTATTCATCGGGACGATGCCAATTCGTAAGTGGGGAGTAGAGTATGGTTAGTAAATAAATTGAAATTAATATATCAAATACTTAAACACTTAGTTTTATTATTCTTAAGGAAATAAACAGGATAATATATAATTAATACAATAAAGATAATATATTTGGGAAAGAATAAGTTTCTAATTCAGTAAAGTAAACTCGATATATTATAACTATATTATATATGTCTATTTTAGATTTTAACAAGATTTTAAGTATGTATAACTAGATAATTACTATCAAATATCTTTTCATGAAATTAGACAAGTATACTTATATTTATAATAAAATTTTAGAATAATTTTCTTTTCAAAACGAATTATGAGTTTGGAATCGGATTAGGGATGACGATTTTTGGCATAACTTTGACTTAACTATAGCCAAATGGCCTACCCGAACATAATTTCCAAATATGTCCTCATCTCAGCCTTGTAGAGTGGTCAGACCCCACTCGAAACTAGCCATTCGTGATTAACCTCATTATAACCGACCCTTAGCCTAATTTGGTCTACATTTCCTTGAAATCCCGCAAGTTTAGTATGTACTTATGAATAGCGATGACGACATCGGAACTAAGTGTCGATATTATAAAATGGCAGGTATTGAGATTGATACATTATTATCTGGAGGTCATTTCTATACCAATTATGTTTGTTGTTTAAAAAAAAAAGTGTGATTTCGAATAAATACTGGATTGTTATTAATCGAAAAGATTTTTTGAGACGGAAGTATAAGTACGTACGACTTGTTTCTTTCTTCTTTAAATTTCCTTTATTTATCCTTTCGGTTAACCAACACCCTGAGCCTGAACATTACAAGCCACTTTGCCAACTACTTGACCTAGTCTTTGATTCCGAAAATTCATATAGTGGCGATTAAAAAGTCATTCTAAATATTTTAATTATATTTATTAAGTAATTCTTGTAGAATTTCATCTAGATGATATTTGATAACTAATTTATTAAGTTATATACACTTTTTATCTTCTTAATTTCTTAGAAAGACACAAATAATATGATTATAATGTTGACAGAGTACGTTACTAAATTAAAATTTTAATCTAAAAAAATTATATTATTTTCATTGTAATTTTTATAAATTATCGCTTATTTTGCTCGAGGACGATCAAAACCTAAGTGGAAAGTAGTTGATGTATGACAATTATATGACTAAATATTATATCATTTTATAACATATTATCAATAATTTCATATAAATTTCATAAAATATATAACTAAAAATTATAAAAATATAAATAGTTATAAATAAATATTATCGTTAAAAATCTAATATAAGTTATAACTTTTGTTATCAGATTTACCTGTGGTTCGTTTGTTTTGATTCATGCAGGAATGATATGATGAAAATATGATATAAAGTGGAAGAATCGAAATCAAACGGATGAAAAATCGGTGGAACCGGCTCAGACCGGATTATGTGATAATTAAAACTCATGATTACACCACATGGGTTCTGACAGAAGGATAAGAATTTTGTTATTCCGGCGTAGACCGGACTAATCCCAGTTCGCGCCTGACCAGAAAAATCTGCCTATAAATGCCCCTCACTTTGCAATTGTGAGGAGTGTACCAATATATATATATATCTATCTATATATATATTATCTTATCTCTATTCTGTAAATATATTAGTAGGCATTCTGCCAAAAATAAAGTAGTTGCAGTATCGTTGTAATGCTTAGAGTTATTATCGAGGATTGTTGTTTCTGAAGCTGTTGTTACTTTCGGAGGATTAAGCCCAAACTCAACAATTGTAACCGGTAATATTCTAATGTTATTATATTTGTTGTTTATATAAGTATCTATATATTAGTTATAATGATTATAGGCTAAATCTATAACTAGCCAAGAAATGTAATTGAACTATTTTGATCTTTTTAGAGAAATGGATGATGACTATATTAAAATTTGATTAAAATTGAATATGATGAATCTTTTTCTACTTGGACTTAATGAACGTTCGTATTGACATAATTAATCAGTATGGACAGAGCCATAACCTAATCATGACCAGAGACGTTAGGATATGAGAAAATGGTAGAAAAACCGGAGGGTAAAAATGGCCGCTTGACAAACGGAATCCTATTTCCTACCCGGGGACAGACTAATTATACTCGAGAGATTATCATGTCGAATCATTTGTTTTAATTGAGATTTTAAAGTGACCGTCTGACAAACGGAATCATCAGTTTTAAATTGAGATTTTACCAAGGAGGAGACATATGACAGTTTCGTACACTCGTGTGAGGGGAAATTGTTAAGCTGAGGAGTATACCGTTTCACATAATCACTTGGACCTAAAAAAGGAAGACCAGTCACATCCATTAAACTAAAAAGGGATCATGGTTCAATAACATTATTTTGGCTAGTTTCTATCTATATTAGTATTTATTATATAGTTTTTTGTCCAGAAGGACAAAATTATCAAAAAAAAGGGATAGAAGGACATTGTAATTTAATAAGGACAAAAGTAACATTTATGAAGTAACATATATGAAGTAACATATGTGAAATAAAGTAAATATGAAGTAACAATTGTGAAATACAAAGTAACATTAACACATGAAGTAACATTTTCAAAGTAACATTTGTGATTTTTGTCCTTTATAATCATGAAAATGTTACTTTTGTCCTTGCAGACCCATTTATCAAATTTTTTGTCCTTATGGCCCCTTCCCCCATTATTATATTATATTGGTATTTATATATATTTATATCTATATATATATTTATGTCTATGTATCTATATATATCTATATATCTATAAATATTATATAACTATATATTATATTAGTATTATCTATATATTATATATATTATATTAATATTTATTATTTTTCTAGTGTAACAATTATTCAAATGGTAAAAACTGCGACTTAGATTGAGTTAATAACAGCTAATTGGTGTTTAACCACACTTTGAATTATATTTTCATTTCCCTGAGGATACGACACTCTGACTCACCAGACTAGAACTACAATTTGACTCGGTACACTGCCGGTAAGACCAGATATAGCCTCTAGAAAATCTGACGTCATGCCTCCGAGGAGGTTGAGGAGGTGAGCACAAGCATCGGTGAGGGTGACGAGGATGAGGAGACCGAGGAAGACATAGTAATTGCTCAATTGGTTCCCGACCAGCCTGGCCGCCCGAAGGCTGCTGCCTTCAAGGCCCCTCATGGTCAGTCCCAACCTTCTGCACCGGTCCCACCGAGCTTCAAGAAGTTTGGAAAGGAAGCGGCTCGGGTTAAAGGCTCTGCATCAAATGTTGTGGCCGTTGCGGGTCCGTCAAAGAAACCAAAGAAGAAAGCCGGCAATGATAACACTAAGACAAAGGAGAACAAAAAGATTCCTAGACCGAACAATCCTAAGGCAACCAAGGAGGACATAGAGATCGATGTCTTAGACATGAGGGTTGAGGCGGATTAGGCTAAGGTCCAGACCCACCTTAATGATCCGAACGTTTTCTCCATATTTAATATATCCTCCGACTACTCCTTCTCGGGCTTCGACAGTGTGGAAAATCGATCCGGACAGCGATTGGACAAAGATAGGTTGGTCCTTTTCTATGATCATTTTGTTGCTGGGCTCAGGCCGCCTTTCAAACCTTTCTTTGTGGATGTGATGTGGAAACTAGCCGCTCTCCCTTGTGATTTTACTCCTGGAGCGGTGAGGGTAGTGATGGCGTTTGTGGTGCTCTATAGGACTTTGGGCTATGAGCCTACCCTTCTTGTTTTCTTGAAATTTTATTCCTTTAGCAAGGCGGCTACCAACAAAGCGGATTCCAGTAACTTCTTATCGGCTAGAGCGAAAAGTGCCGACTGTTTTATTGGACCTCGAATAAGGTTTGAGTTTGGGGAGAGAGGGCCATGATCGTTGAATCCGTGGTAGGATGGCCATTTCCCAAGTTCGAGCCACGAGAGAAGGGTAGGTTAAACTCAATTATTGCTCCCAAGAAGCTTGAGGACATTGAGCTAGAGCTTCTTAGCAAGCTTTACGGTTTCACCTGCTGGGACAAAAAGAACAAGACCCAAAAGCGGACGTTCAGCTGGAGGTCCTTGCTCGACCTTACGTCTCCATTTTGTTGTGCAGCTGGCATTCTTGGGATGATTAATGCTCAACCTGTCGTTAAGACATCTAGGTTGAAGACTCATAAAGATTGGTTTTCCGAATGTCATTACAGAAAATGTTACCCGTCCAAATGTCCGACGTGTGGCGGGGTAGAGATCTTGCGACATGCCACTAACTTTCAATTTCCTTTCTGCTTTACTTTCTCAATTCTGTATTTGTTAATTGCTTGATTTTTCTAAAATGCGGCCTGATTATTTCCTTTTGTAGTAGTACAATGGTTCTTGCAAATGCAGCACGAGAATGCGGCTAAATTACAATTTTCGTCCCCGTGAATCGGACACGTTTTCAATTTTGGTCCTGGTTTTTCTCCGACGACAATTTCACCTCAGAATGGCGTCTTTTTCACAAAATAGTCCTAAGGCGAGAAAAATCTTGTATCTATTTTCCAAATAAAAAAAATGTCATGTCATCAAAAATTCCCACATCACCATTTTTTCGCAAATAATAAAATGTTGCTAACAGGGGATTTGAACCCCCAACCTAAGACTAAAAATCCACATACTTCACCACCCGAGCTATAGCCCAAGATATTTTTTAAAACACAACATATCTTTTAAGGACATGTTCAGTATAAAAATATTATAGATAATCTAATAATACATACATTTTTTTTTATAAAATGTATATATATATAGTATTCGTTACACGTGGTGATAAATTTATTAAATGTTTATTTTAATTAATATAGGAGGTTCTTAATTTTTTATTGCTTTTTTTTTAAAAATGTATTGGGAATATTGTATCTTCCATGTCCCATTCAAGCCCCAATAAAGGCACCACGTAGTAGCTTCAGAACCTTAAGTCATGGCATTTTACTGATCGTTTGTAAATACATCCAAGGTAGGAAGCCACCTGATAATGATAGTTTCTTAAGAGTGGACGTAAACGTAGCTCCGAACTCACACATGAAACTTTCAACGACTCAAGTTTACGTAGGGAGTCCTGTTTTGGAAAACGAAAAATAAAATAATAATGGAAGCTCAGTTTTCAAATAGAAGGTGACCTTCGTAGAAGGTCTTTTAAAGCTTTTGTAGAGGAGATATTTGATGATGAAAAGCTTTCCAAATTAACCATTTGGGGATATGCTTCACGCTTTTTCACATACAAAAGAAATTAAAGCCTCAGAACGAAAAACGAAAATCAAAATCACATACATATAGGAATGGCCCCAGATGAAAAAACAAAAATCAAAATACAAATATCAAAAGACGACAAAACAAAACAATGAGAACAACCTTTTGCAATACAATTGAAAGGTCTCATTGAAAATATTAAAATCTTTACATTAATTTTGGCTGTGGCATATTTCTTGGCAAAAAAAAAAAAAAAAAAAATTGCATCTCTTAAGTCCCAAAATTCCCACATTTGCCGTCCAAGTCCCTGAAAAAATTACAAGAGAAAACACAATTTAAATAACAAAAAGGCAGGAGCTGAAATAATTAATGCTGAAACAAATTTAAATAACAAAGTATTACTGTTGTATTCAATCATGATTGCACAAGTAGTAGTAGTATATGAAGTTGCAAATCATATGACTGAGAAAACAGCAATGAAAAAGCAGAATGTTTGCCTAAAATATATGCAGATTTTGCATTAAACAATTAGGGGGGGAAAAAACCAATTTATTTGGGATCATCTTCATTACTTCATCTGACTCAAATAAACAAAGAAGAAGAAGTTTCATGAGACTATCTAAAAACTCCAATGACATGAATGAGTAGATGTGCAATCAATCAATCAAGAGAATGGAGTTGAGTTACCTTATTATATTCCAACATACTGAAGAATGACTTGAAGCTCCTCATTTCCAAAGTCTTTTTGCGATTCCTGTATTTCAACAACTGAAGCAGCAGCTTTGCGTGATCTTTGGACTTCAATCCTCTTCAATGTAAGCATTTCTCCAAAACAGGGTGGTATTGTTTTCAGTCGATTGCAGCGACTCACGATAAGTACCTCCAGGCTAGGAAAAGACTCTACATAAGCAATCCATTCAGCCAAATCTAAATACTCGAGTTTCAAAAACTTAAGCTTTGGGAATTCTGTATCTTCCATGTCCCACTTAGGCCCAACAAAGGATTTCTCTAGTAGCTTCAAAACCTCGAGACATGGCATGTTACTAATCACTGGTAAATAGCTCCAGTCTAAACAACAGTATAATAATGATAGTTTCTTGAGAGATGAAAGAAAGTTAAACGAACGTAAACATGCCTCTCCCACAGAGTCAACCTTCAGCGACTCAAGTTTACTAAGAGAGTCCAGTTTCGGAAAACGTATACTCGAATTTTTCAAAGAGAAGATGCTGCGACGGAAGCTCAGTTTTCGAAGAGAAGGTGACCTTTGTAGAAGGACCTCTAAATCTTCTGTTGAGGAGACACGTAATGATGAAAAGCTTTCCAAGTTAACCATTTGGGGGTGGGGGTATGCTTCACGTTTTTTGACACCCGAATTACTTAGGTAACACTGATCGACACGTACATGCCTAAGCCTTGTCAAGTTCCAGAAAGCTTCGGGCAAATTTTCAAAATCGGGTCCACTAAGAATCAGAATTTCCAGATTCCAGCAATTGGACATGAAATTGTTTAGAGTAATACTAGAAATTGTTCTACTCCGCCATCTTGGAGGAAATGAAATCGACATAAATCTCGGATGAACTCACTCAATACATCTCTCTATAAAACAGTCATTGCATTCTAACTCTTCCAAATCCATCACTTGAACATGTTTCAAGTTCCTAAGATCATAACGGTCATGATTAGGAATTTTCCATTTACACTTAAAGAGCAGAGAGTGGATATTTGGACATATATCTCAGAGCATCAACGACATATTTCCTTTTCATATGCATGCAAACACGATATGCATTACGTAAAGTGGAACTTGATGAATTAAAGCCTCGTCTTTGACCATTAATTGGAAAATGTTCTCCTCTTGAGCCTTTCTTTGTGAGAATTCATGCACTAGATCATGAATCCGGCGACTTTGATCCCACCGTATGAACTTTTCTCATCAAAGAATCACAAGGCTTCTATCAACTAGATCACTTAAGTACTCTTTAGCCACATTTTTCAAGTTTACCCTATTGGAATTCTGTACAAATCCTCGGTGATCCATAATAATGTCAACTTATTCACACGAAATTAATGTATCTTCAACAAATGCTCCAAAATAGAAAGCATGGCTTGAGATCTTTGTGGTAAATGTTGATAACTTAATTCTAACACGCTCATAGAATCTTCCATTAAAACATAGGAACTTGTTGTTTCAGAAATTTTATTCCACCAACTTAGACTTATTTCAGTTCTAAGAAGACCTGCGATTAAAACAATTGTCAAAGGAAGGCCTTTGCAATTCTTTGAAATCATCTTCCCAACCTCTAAAAAAGTTGGTGGGCAACCTTCTCCACTGAATGTCTTCTTTCGCAACAATTCCCAACTTTCTTCAGCAGACAAAAGACGCAGGTGATGAAGGATACAATCTTCTTTGGCTTGTAAAGCAACATTACAATTACGTGTCGTGAATATAACTTTACTTCCATTTTGGTTATTCGGAAGTGAGCTTTTAACTTCGTCCCAGGACTTGACGTCCCAAATATCGTCAATTATAATAAGGTACCTTCTGCCTAAGAGACACTTACGGAGCATGTGAGCCAAATCCTCTTCCTTCATATCATACATTTTCTCATCCTTTCCCTTAATATCACCAAGAATATCGAGCAATATCCTTCTAGTACTGTAAACCTGGGAAACAATACAATAAGCAAACACGTGAAAGTGATCCCTAACGGCAGGGGCATTGTAAACCTTGTTAGCCATGGTAGTCTTCCCCGAGGCCGAACATACCAACAATAGCAACAATGTCAAAACCTTAGATCCATTTATAAGATTTCCAACTATTATGTCTACTTCCTCCTCCAAACCCATCATCACTTCATTGAAACCTGAAGCCCGGGGACCTTTTGGGGCTCTATTTGGAGCAACGGCTGAACAATGGAGGATTGCAGCATCGTGCGTCTTTCTACCTTCAATCTTCTTAAGCTTGCTGTTAACATCCTTAATTTCTCCTAGGACCTTCATAAGATGTGCCATATTATACCATAATGGATAGCCAGTTACCGAACACGAATTGATGGCATACTCTGTTTGGTATGCCAAATCGATAACATTTAACCAAATATCCTGCAGTTCTTCCTGCTCTTTTTGCCGTTCAAAAAGATCATTGAGATAAGGCCTCAAAGACATTAGTTCCTCCTCAATTTTGATAATTAAATTCTTTGCTAAAGGGATAAAATGGGGATCTCCTTCCAGCTTCCCCTTCAAGAACCCAATATTACAGTAAGAGGAAGTCGAAAAATCCTAGACCGTTGGTCTTTGAAATCATACGAAAATGAATCCCGGTCATAAGCACAGTAGAATCTTACCTTTACTTGTTCAACATTCCTCGTAAAGTCACTTAAACATGTGTTTGCCTCGGAGAAAGTACCATTCATGTCATGGACAGAGTAAACAAGATACAAATCCTCTTTGACAAGAACCTCAATTTCTTTGGTTATCATCATCCAATCTTCATCCCTCGATGCTCATCGTTGGTTCAACTAAAAATGATATAACAAACGTTAAAGATTCTTGAAGAATTAAAAATCGTCCTTCAAAATATCCACTAGATTCTCGAGGAGAAGGTCAAGGAGGACTTGAATAATTTGTCCCAAAGAAGAGAGTCTAATCCTCTCAACTTCATTTCCTCTAAGAATCTAATGTACACGGCCTTAAAGATCGGGACACATGGTCATCTTCTTTGCAAAGACAAGAAACAACAAAAGATCGGTTGTGTTGTCATTTCTTCATACACGAAAAACTTCACCCCATACATAAATACTAGGCTTGCTGAATATTGAGCAAGAACATGAACATTGAACGCTAGCAATTCCTTGGAATCCCCCAATTGAACAGGAGCGAGATTAAAGAGATTATGCAAAAATGTTACCTTCTTCTCGAGGTTGCGATTTGATCGTTGAGCGGAAGATTTTCATCATACTTGTATATATCCTTCAGTCCTCGAGAATATCATCCGAAAATTCCACATCAAAATTTGTTCATAAGAGGATTGCATGTCAATGAGTACCGTAATAGAAGTTCACACGGTTCTTCAAATTTTTGCTTACATTTACGTATTCGCATTTTGCGATCCGAATCCAATTTACGCTTTTGATATCATCTTTTGTGATTTCCGAGAGGAAAAAACAAAATGTTGATATGTTGATATTCCCCACCTATCTTCACGAGTACGGTTTACAGGTATTAAAATATGGCTGATTTCTGCATCAGTATCATCCAATTTGGAAAGGGACCAGAAGAATATCTTCAAGAATCTTAAGCCCAATTTACAATATCGAATCTCTTCCTCCATCTGATCAACCCGATCTGAAAAACATTTGATCTCCCATCTTTGAGATGGGGAAATTTCTGAAATCAAAGAAGCAGGGGCGGCTCCACCCACAAGCTTGTGGGTGCGGCCGACCCCCTAAAATTTTTTTTTTTTTATACAACAGTGGAGATTTTTTTTAATAAACGCATATCTATGTGTAACTGACCCCCTTATTTTTATGCATTGACCCCCTATTTTTTATCTGTTACTCTATAATTACATGTACAGAGGTAAATATACAAATATATGTGTGATACGGGAAAAAATTGATAAATTTCCGACCCTCTTGTCAAAATTCCTGCAGCCGCCCCTGCAAAGAAGACAGCCCTTCAAGTGGGGAAACTTCTGAAATCAAAGGTTGCCTTTCTTCAAGTGAAGAGAGCTATGCAAGACAAGAGTCAAACACTTCCAAAACATCCAAATCTCTTTCCTCTGTTTCTTCTTTCTCCTCCTTTACTTCTTTCCACTCCAAATCCATTTCCTCTGTTTCTTCTTTCTCCTCCTTTACTTCTTTCCTCTTCTTTACTGTTGAACAACTAACGAACCGCAAACACTTCCGAAACTTGTCCATCTTGTTCGCGATTGCCCACGAGAATCCTTACAATCTTTCTTTTTTCCGATGGGAGCTTGATCTATGGGCCTTCTGCACCTTGTAAGTTATTACTGCTTGCACTAAATTGACTTCCAAAAACATTTACTAGTCTCAGGTTGTTGTGGCTGCATTTCTTGGGAAAATCTATCCCAGACTGTTGGTGGTGCACTGACCACGTGACAGTCTCTGATTGGTTGACTGTTTCCATGCACCTCCCCTTACACATGTCGATGTGCACCGTCGGGGATCGATCCCCATAAAATTAGTTGGAACCAAAAAAAAAAATGTTTACATTATAACTATTTTTATATTAAAAAACACAATATTAATAAGAGTTTATTTTTCCATAATGACGATACGATATGCCACCCTTCCACGTGGAACGATCTGAGTGGTCCAGCTGGAATGTGGAAGAGGTCCAGGTATGACAAGGATGTCGAGTCGGGTGAGCAATCTCGACACGATCAAGATTATTTACATGGTGAGTTAATTATGTAGAAGGATTCCACATGGGTATGACCATGTCGACGTAAATCGAGACGATATCTAAGAAGTAACTTGGACAGGAAGCCAAGGGCATATTTGTCAATAGACTAAACCGCCTTAATGTAGGCGTAAGAGGACATGTGCCTATAAATACATACATCCAGAACTACGTTGGGCTTGATTCCTGGATTCCAAACGAGATACGTAGGCAATTCAAGATACATTCTTGAACCCAAATTGACAACATAAAAACCACCATCTTTCCATAAAAGGCACCATCTTTTTCACATTACATCTCCTTTCTATTTCACCCCTAGATTCTAAACAACCTTGACACATCACTGGTGCTTTATTTAGCATCATCATTGGCGCTAGAAGGAGGGCCCTTTATCTATCGGTGATTTAGAGAGTAGTAAAATGCGATGGCGCCGTCAACAAGAAGAAAAGCGGCGATGAAACGTCATGAATGAAGAACACACAGACACAGAGCCAGAGCCAGGGAACAAAACCGAGAATGTCCTAGAAAAGCCCACTTTGGTTCTAAGGTCTGCGGTTGTGCAAAACAGAAACCACAACTTTCTCCCGATTCGCGGGATGTTGCGGACCACTTGGCATCATTAGATGAAGAAGCACTTAAGCGTGTCGTAGCGTCCGTGTTTGTTGAAAAGGGGTTCCGTGATTTTCCGGACGGACAACCTTCGCACCAACCAGGCCGAAAAGAGTTAGAAAACGCGGGCGGGAAGAGGTGGTGGATATTCAAGAAGAATGTGAAGACGAGATAGAAGCCGCTGCCACCAACTACAAGAGGCGGTCGCGCGCAGAGAAGCCTTTAAGAAGGGTCGAGGAGAGTATACGAGACGCGAGTTCAACCGTGTCGTTGGTAAGGATCGAGACATCGACTGGCTTGAGTCGCCTTTTGTAGCTGAGATCGAGCATTACCCGATGCCCGAGTCCTTCAAACCCCCAAAGATGGATCCGTATGACGGCACGACAGATCCTGAGGATCATCTATACCTATACATATCGATGATGAGGCTAAGAAATGCGAACGACGCTATGAAGTGTCGAGCATTTGACACTTTGTTAACAGGTCGAGCTCGAGAGTGGTTCCACAAATTGAGACCCGGGTCGATTTCTAGCTTCGTGCAGTTGGGGCAAAAGTTTCGCGACGCGTTCATTGGAAACAAGAAGTTTCATCTGAGTTCTACCCATTTGACTAACATCAAGCAAGAAAGGAATGAGTCAACTATCGATTATATGAAGCGTTTTAACCCCCAAGCAATGAAAGTCCACAATCTCAATGAGACGCTTGAGTCAATTTTTTTCGTTCACAGGGATCGGAACATGAAGTTATACGACAAGTTATCTAGAAAGATGCCGAAAAGCATGGGCGAATGTGTGAACATAGTCCATAAATTTTGCCAAGGTGAGGAGGCGGTCTTGCGCTTGCACACCATCTCGCTTGGTCTCAACTCGAGAAAGCGACACCCGTGGCGGACCAAAGGTCACCTAGGAATGAGGGAAAGCCGGTGTTTTTCGATCGGATGACAAACCAATTACTGGATCGACTCGGGAAGAAAGGAAATTTGAAAGATAGAGACTTCATACCCCTTAATCGGTCTCGGAAAGAGGTGTTAGCCATCATGATAAAAAAGAACATTGCTCGGACGCCCAAACCGATATCAAAGGATGTCGAGAAGAGGAAAAACACCCACAAGTATTGTGATTACCACCAAGATGTGGGGCATGACACAGAAGAATGTTTTGATCTAAAGAGAGATATCGACGCTGGCATCCAAGAGGGGCAACTCGACGAGGTAGTAGACAGATCGGAGAAAGATGATCCCAAAGGGCGTCGTGAGTATAAGAGGAAGAATTATCAAGGAAGAAGAGATCGATCTCCCCATCGAGGAAATCAAAGGCGTAGAGACAGGTCATCTGAGCCCGTGAGAAGGGATAATCAGAGAGATGAGCGTCGAGATGATAGAAGGGAAGATCAGAATCGAGATCCTTATGGAGATAACCGAATCGGATATGGCGTGAATACGATTGTGGCGGAGCATGATTTAGATCGACCTCGATCGAGTCAACCCGTTATGGACGGGTCGAGAGAAGCCAAGAAGTTGAAATTCACAACAGAGGTAGGATATGGACCTAGAGACGATGTCCCAAGTACTTATGGCCGCAGTGAAGGCTTGGTCATAGAAGCAGTAATCAGTCGAGGGCTAATAAAGAGAGTCTGTATCGATAGCGGGAGTGCTGTGAATATCCTATACTATTCAGCGTTCAAGGCAATGAAGTTAAAAGATGAAGATATAACACCATTGTCCACCCCGCTATTCGGTTTTACAGGGCAGGCCATCCATCCTGTTGGATCTATCAACTTGTTAACCACGGTAGGAGATGGTGAGAAGGGGCGAACGATGGAGATGACGTACGTCGTAGTCAAGGCCCCTTCAGGATATAATGTAATATTGGGTCGACCCGCACTTTATGATTTGAGAGCAGTGATCTCCACCTACCATAACAGCATGGAAATTCCCACATGGCATGGCACCCACGAGGTAAAGGGAGATGTGGCAGTGGCCAGGAATTGCAACCTAGTAACGATTAAAGGAAATGGTGTAGGCCAAGTGTTGGTTGAAGAGCTAATCCCTGAGGAGGAAGAGGACAAAAGTTGGGTTTCGGTCGATCCAACGGAAGAAGTTCGAGTTTGGAAAGAAGAAGAAAGCCAGGGAGTTCAAGTCGGGAAGTGGATTCCACACCCCGATGTTCCAGACGTTAGTCGATCTCCTGGTTGAGTTTCGAGATGTTTTTGCATGGAAAGCCGACGACATGCCAGGCCTCTCTAGTGACATTGCAGTTCACAAGCTCAATGTCGACCCCACGAAGAAACCGGTGAAACAAAAGAAGAGAAATCTAGCACCAGAAAGAAAGGAAGCAGTTAAAAAAGAAGTCGACAAGTTCTTTGGTGGCGGGGTTAGAGAAGTGGTATATCCAGGTCGGTTAGCCAACCCGGTCTTAGTGAAAAAGCCCGATGGGAGCTGGAGGATGTGCATCGACTTTACTGAGATCTAAACAAAGCTTGCCCAAAGACTCTTACCCACTCCCCAAGATCGACCAACTTGTCGATTCGACCTTAGGGTTCGAGGTTTTGGATTTCTAGATGCGTGCTCGAGGTTACTATCGGATCCTTATGGACCCCAGAGATTCGAAAAACAGCTTTTATAAGCGACTTCGGGACATTTAGTTTCGTTCACGATGCCGTTTGGTTTAAAGAATGCGGAGCAACGCATCACCACAAGCAGCGATGAACAAGATTTTCGAAAAGTTGATTGGGCGGAGCATGGAAGTCTATGTGAGGCGATTTGTTAATTATAAGTAAGTCTCTCGAGCGCTTTATAATCGACACGAGAGAGGTGTTCGAGGCCCTTCGTTCGCCAACATGAAACTCAACCCAAAAAGTGTACGTTCGGGTCCGATCAGAAAAGTTCTTGGGATACATGATATCTAAGGATGGAATTAACGCGAACCCGCATTAAAATCAAGGCCCTCCGAACATGCCGGTGCCTCGAAGTGTGAAGGAGGTGCAGAGATTAACGGGTCGGATGGCAGCTCTCAACCGTTTCCTATCGATATCGGAACAAAGGGCCTTGCCATTCTTCAAGGTTCTAAAGAAAGCAAGTCCTTCCAGCCGGGATGACAAAGCCAAAAGCTTTTGAGGATTTAAAGAATTACCTGTCAAACCTGCCCACCTTGGCATCACCTCGAGAGGGAGAGAAGCTTTTAGTGTATCTTGCTGTTTGTGAAGAAGCGGTGAGCGCGGTATTAATCCGAGAAGCGGAACGGGGTCAGGTACCAATCTATTTCGTCAGCAAAGCCTTACATGGGGCAGAGTTAAGATATTCACCAGCTGAGAAGCTAGTTTTGGGTCTAGTTCATGCGTCGAGAAAATTAAAGCATTATTTTCAAGCACACCCGATCGTGGTAGTCACGAACCAACCCTTGAAACAAATTTTGGCGAAGCCCGAGACATCGGGTCGACTGGCCAAATGGGTGGTCGAGTTAGCCGGATATGATATCGAGTTCACGCCCCGGACAGCTATTAAAGGCCAAGCACTAGCCGATTTCATTGAAGAGGGGTTATCGATCCAAATAGAACAAGAAAAACAACCATCAGAACAGCAGTGGACCATTTATGTTGATGGTGCTTCTAGCAAGGAAGGAGCAGGAGCGGGGTTGTTACTGATTAGCCCAAGAGGAGAGGAATTCCCTTATGCGCTTCGATTTGAATTTAAAGCCACTAACAACGAAGCGGAATATGAAGCCATGATCACGGGTTTGAGGTTGGCAATCAAGTTAGGGGTCGAGGACCTCCTGGTATACAGTGACTCACAGCTCGTGGTAAATCATATCCGAGGGGGGTATGAAGCTAAAGAGGAAACCATGAAAAGCTATCTAAAAGTGGTTCAGGGACTGATGTCAAGATTCAAGAAGGTTCGCATCGAGCAGGTACCGAGGAGTGAGAATAAACGAGCTGATGCCTTATCTAAACTGGCGTCTAATTTCAAGTCAAAAAAGAAAGTCCTGGTAGAAATGCTGTCAGAGCGTAGCTACGAGGAAGTCGATGTGCAACCAATCAGTCAGGGGTCGACGTGGATGGACCCGATAGCCGCTTATCTAAAAGATAGGATCCTACCATCGGATAAGTTTCAAGCAAGGAAGGTACGATTACAGTCAGCGAGATATGTATTATTTGATTATGTTCTCTACAGGAAGTCATTCGTAGCACCCTGGATGCGATGCGCGTCGGAAGAAGAGGGAGCATATCTTCTCGAGGAAATACATCGGGGAGTATGTGGAAATCATTGTGGGGCAAGAATGCTGACAAGGAAATGTAGGCTAGCAGGGTATTTCTGGCCCTCAATGCAGAGGGACGCGAATGAGTTGGTTATGAAGTGTAGAACGTGTCAGGTTCATGATGTGGTAACGCATCAGCAAGCTCAAGAGATGAATGTCATCGAGTCTGTTTGGCCGTTCGATGAGTGGGGTGTCGATATAGTAGGGCCTTTGCCCCGAGCCCCTGGAAATCTAAAGTTTGTTGTGGTCGCGGTCGATTACTTCACCAAATGGGTTGAGGCTAAAGCCCTTGCTAACATCAGAGCTGCAACAATCAAGAAATTTTTGTGGGAAAACATTTTATGCAGGTTTGGAGTCCCCAAGTACCTGATCTCGGACAATGGCACTCAGTTCTTGGATGAAAGGGTGCAGAGCTGGCTCAAAGAGTTTAAGATCGAACATAGAACGACATCCGTGGCTCGACCTCAGTCGAATGGACAAGTCGAGCAGACCAACAGACAGCTGAAGTTCGGTCTGAAGAAGCGATTGGAAGATGAGGGACGCGATTGGGCAGAACAGTTGCCAAGCATCTTGTGGTCATATCGAACTGCGCCCAATGCGGCTACTCGAGAAACCCCTTTCGCAATGGCCTACGGGTGTGAAGCGGTTATACCAGCAGAGATTGGGTTGTCTTCACCTCGGGTGCTGGCTTATAATATCGAGACAAATGGGTGCGATCTCAAGCAGGCGAAAGATGATATCGAAGAAAAGAGAGATGTCGCATCGCATCGAGTGGCTGAGTATAAGAGAAAGATGTCACAATACTATAACGCTCGAGTAAAGTATAAATATTTCCAAGTGGGTGACCTCGTACTGAGAAAGAATGAAGCAAGCAGACAAGACCCAATAGGCAAACTCGAGCCGAATTGGGAAGGCCCTTACAAAATCCTGAAAGTCCATCCTAAAGGGGCATATCAACTCGGAAGGTCAGACGGAAGCACAGTGCCTCGAACCTGGCATGCCACTAATCTTAGAAAGTATTATGTGTAATTTTCATTTCTGTTTTGGTGATTGTAATGCGTCGAATCGACAATCAAAACTTTATGTTTGCAATTTATGTAATTTTCCTTGAACCATCATAGCACTCCTAACCTGCTAAAGCGAACATCAACTCATACTTAAAGTGCACCATGAGTCAGGAACTCATGCTTCACTTTGGGGGAATAGAGAGGAATTAAGTTGGTATGACTACACCTCACACAAGTAAGGGAATTAAGTCGATATGACTACACCCTAACATATCATAAGGGAATTAAGTCGGTATGACTACACCCTAACTAATCGAAAGGGAATTAAGTCGATATGACTACACCCTGATTAAGTCGATAAGGGAATTAAGTCGATGTGACTACACCCTAACATATCATAAGGGAATTAAGTCGGTATGACTACACCCTAACTAATCGAAAGGGAATTAAGTCGATATGACTACACCCTGATTAAGTCGATAAGGGAATTAAGTCGATATGACTACACCCTAACATATCATAAGGGAATTAAGTCGGTATGACTACACCCTAACTAATCGAAAGGGAATTAAGTCGATATGACTACACCCTGATTAAGTCGATAAGGGAATTAAGTCGATATGGCTACACCCTAACATATCATAAGGGAATTAAGTCGATATGACTACATCCTGATCAACCATAAGGGGATTAAGTCAATATGACTACACCCTGATTAAGTCGATATGACTTCATCTCGCACAAATAAGGGAATTAAGTCGACATGACTACACCCTAAGTAATCATAAGGGAATCAAGTCGACATGACTATACCCTAATTAATCACAAAGGAAGTAAAAGTAATGATATATGAGATAAAGTGAAAGCAAGGATCAGAAGTCGAAAATTCGAAAAAAAATCAAGTAAAGTTCAGCCGAGCAAATTCATCGGCAAAAAGTAAAACAGAGACATAAGAAATAAATGTTTAAGTTTACAACCAAATCGAATAAATTTTGTCTTAAACTCAGGGGTTAGGGGGGATCGAGTCGGATGCATTGGGGTCAGTTTGATCTTCAATATCGACATCCTCCTCACCCTCCTGGTTCAAAGCAGGGACCACGTACTTCTCGTACAAGGAGACACCAGACCGAAGATCGTCAAAGTATCGGCCATATCGAGGGATAGCTTCTGTATCATATAAGTGCGCCTTTCCGACACTAGATACTTCAAACTCGGGAAAGGCGGCCTTCACTTCGTTCAGTGCATTCGTGAAGCCTCCCTTCATCGCTTGAGTCATCAGCAACATCATTTCGTTCTTGAACTCTGGAGAGGCCAGATAGTCCTTCCTAGCTGTCTCCTGGCGGGCTGCAAAACTGTCGACCTCGAATTGAAGATCATCTCGAGCCTTGATGGCATTAGCCAGTTCGGTCTTTGTGGCCTCGAGCTCCAACTTTATTTTGGTCAATTCCCCATCTTTTGCAGCCAGCATCTTCTCCGCCTTGGATAAGTTGAGTCGAGACGCTTCGAGATCAGCCTCAAGAGTCAAGCGTCGTCCATCTATCTTCTTTACCGATGCCTCAAGCTTCTCGATTTTGGCAGCCTGCTTCTTTATAGTCTCCTCCTTCTCCACCAGGGAGGCAGAAGACTCCATCCTGACAGTGGCCACTTGAGTCATTAGCCGAGCCTGCAAAAATGAGAGGCCTTAAAACCAAAGATCTTGAGATTATAAAAGCCTCAAAATTATAAAGAATTAAAGGCTTACAGCTCGCATGGTTTTAGTAAACCAACTGCTGAACTCTTCAGAGCCATGGCCTCGGCTCGGTGGTAGAGGTCTCGGAATCATGTCGATACTCTGTGGCCTCGGTGGAGGAATGATCACGAGCCTCCTTCCCAACACCATGTCGGATCTCGATGAACTTTTAGGCGTTTCCTTTGGGCGAGATTCTCCTCTCGGCGCTTCTCCGCCACGGCTTCATCGGGTTGGTTTCTCAAGATGTCGATGATGAAGCGGGTCCCAGATCGAATCGAGTCCTTTGACTCCCGAAGGTCGTCGAGCCGATATCGGCCTTTTTCGACTGATGCCGACCGGTTCTGAATTTTCTTGGGATCCGTCTTTTTCGGGTCCAGCACCTTGGTTGACGATTCCATCTCTGAGAAATACTCCACTGCAAAAGTCAAAATCATTATTAGTATATAATCGAGACGGAAATAAGTAAATAGGAAGAAGTATAACAGTTCGATAAAATAACGAAAATCCTACACAAAGCCCGGACTTCTTCATCGAGCTCCATATAAGCGCCCGGGCCAGCCGTCTCGATGTCAGCGTAAGCATATAGAGGTTGCAGGTTCCGAGTTGCAATATAGGGACGCACTTGTTCAAGCACTCCACACGACGCGGGTGGATCAGAGTCAAGTTTGTCATGCCATTTCTTAGGTCTTTGGTGCCAGGTGTGTATATCGAGGTCACCAAGACCGTGTCGGATAAAGAAGAAGCTAGGTTTCCAGTCGCCGTGAGAAGATATGACCTTCCGAACAAATTCCGGGACCAAAGGGCGTTTCTGAAAGGTATACCACCCAACGTCTTGCAGTCCCAGGATCGAATAATATTGTCGGAACAGGCGCACTGTGAATTCGACTTTGGCCACTCGACATGCCAGGACAAAGCCCATGAGGCTTCTAATACCATTCGGAGCCAATTGAGCAACACATATCTGGTAGTGTCGAAGCACCTCGATAAGACAGGGATCGAAGGGGTATCTTAATCCTTCCTTTAGCTGGCTTCATAAACGGCACAAAATCCAGGAGGGGGATCACAAACAAATCGATTTTGGCCTCGAGGGACTTGCATGTTGTTAGACAAATACGGAATATCAAACCTTTGGCATAAAGCCTGGATCTTTCCCTCTGTTAGGGCAGATACGCACCCGTATGCACCCTGACCGTTCATTCTGGTTTGACGTTTTGTGACGCGTCGGGAAGTCGATTCTTCTTCCCCCTTTTCCTCCTCTCCTTCTTCTCCGGTGGATTTCTGGCCGGACGTATTCAGTTGTTCGGAAACTGTTACCTCCTGCAACTCGTCTTCGGACACGGTGATTTCCTCTAAATTTTGAGAATCGCTCTCACTCACCGACATGGGAATGGCAAAAGCAAAGAAAACAACGAAACAAGAAAGAAACGGAGGAAATTAAAAGCTTACTTGCAAGTTTTGTATGAAGCAGGAAAAATGGGTGAGAATGAGTAAGTTTAGACTCTTCACCGGCTTGGGACTCCTTTTATCTTCAAAGATCTCCAAATGATTCGAAGGGACGGTTTTTGGACAGTTATAAAGGAAGTATCGCGTATATCAAGGGCTTCCAACCAATGAAAACGCTTCGTTTCCTGCGCCCATTTAATTCTGATGCAGAGTGATGTCATCCTATGGAAGCCTATGGCGGTTAAGGTATTAGCCCAAATCCCGCCAAAAGAAGATCTCGAATCAAATGACTTTTTCAAATTTTCAGATCCGACTTTAGCATCTTAAAGAGGCCTCGTCAGATCTGGGGGGCTTATGACGATACGATATGCCACCCTTCCACGTGGAACGATCTGAGTGGTCCAGCTGGAATGTGGAAGAGGTCCAGGTATGACAAAGATGTCGAGTCGGGTGAGCAATCTCGACACGATCAAGATTATTTACATGGTGAGTTAATTATGTAGAAGGATTCCACATGGGTATGACCATGTCGACGTAAATCGAGACGATATCTAAGAAGTAACTTGGACAGGAAGCCAAGGGCATATTTGTCAATAGACTAAACCGCCCTTAATGTAGGGCAGAAGAGGGACATGTGCCTATAAATACATACATCCAGGAACTACGTTGGGCTTGATTCCTGGATTCCAAACAGGATACGTAGGCAATTCAAGATACATTCTTGAACCCAGCCGTACAACATAAAAACCACCATCTTTCCATAAAAGGCACCATCTTTTTCACATTACATCTCCTTTCTATTTCACCCCTAGATTCTAAACAACCTTGACACATCACTGGTGCTTTATTTAGCATCATAACATAACATAAAATAACTCTTTGCTTAGGAAGTATCGATATTTTAATCTATGTATCGTGTGTCGTGTCTAATATTTTTCCGTTACGACACGTGACCGACATGCCTTCAACACATGTCGACTGATCAAAAAATTATTATTGAAAATTTTAATATCCAATACACTTTCGACATACACGACACTTCCCTACACTCATGAATAAATTTTTCAATTTTCTTCCATAATAACATTAACAATTCAGATTTATTTGACTTATATATATATATATATATATATATATATATATATATATATATATATATATATATATATATATATATATATAACACGTGTCGATGTGAGTTCTTAAATTTTGAAATTAACCGTATCATTTTGTATTAAAGTATCGTTTTGGTGTCCGTGCTACATATGTTTTAGGTGGAATGAAGAAAAAAAAGCCTAATAAATGTTGATTTAGTATTCGAAAATGACCCTTATATAGGGACAAATGTACTACAATTTTTCAAGTAATTCTTTTCATGATACAAGTGTCATATAAGTTCTTAAAAATGTTATTCATAATATCATTTTTCTATTATCTTTTGCATGGTATATATATGATGAAAACAAGTACATATATAAGAATATGATACATGTTAATTGATAAGATATATAAAAAAAAATCAAACCCAAAATAAACGGAGCCTTATAGTTTTAGTTTCTTCATAACAAAGTTATCTTTTAGGTTATCGAAAAATAAACTCTTATTATAGGAATATAATAAACTCATTAATATATATATATATATATATATATATATATATATATATATATATATATATATATATATATATATATATATATATATATATATATATATATGCCAGTAAGGCAATAGCCCAAATGGTCATTGCTAAGGCCTCAGGACTACAAAAAAAGGGTGTGTTATAGTGTTGTGTTATTCCTTCAGTCATATATATAGAATATTAATATTATATTGATATAAATAACATTCAACTTTTCAAATAAAAAATAAGATCCAAAGAAAACTTAATAAATAGACAAATTAAGATATGTAACAAACTTTATTAATATCTAAAATAGATATTTGAAATTTATATGGTTTCAAAAGACCATACAAAAATGTGTGTGACGTTCAAAATATTACAATTTGTAAAATATATTGTTTATCAACAAAAAATACATCACTAAATGTGAATATTATTTGTCAAATTATAATCAATGTTGAAAATCTCGAATCTTAATGTTTTTGTGGAAGAAAACTGAAAAAAAAAATTGTTCAGAAGTATCGGAAAGTATTGGCGACATGTCTGGGAGTGTCGAATATTAAAATTTTATGTGACAATATTTTAATCAGCCGACATGTGTCGGAGACATTTCTGTCGCGTGTCTTGTGGGAAAAGTGTCGGACACGGTGTACGACACCTAAATTAAAATATCGACATATCCTTGGAAAAGAGTTATATTTTATGTAATGGGAAAGTAAACTTATAGTGTTTTTTAATAGAAAAAATAGTTATAATGTAAATTTTTTTGGTTCTAACTAATTTTATATACAAAAAGTGTTGCTCTTTAAACAAAACTAGGTACGGTAAGCGCGCGTTGCGCGTTTTGGGCCCTCATTGCCCGGAAATTTTTAGGTAGTAGGATCGTATCTGGATTGTTTTATTTTTTTTTTTTTTTAAATTTTTAAAATTTTTTTTTAATTTAATGGGCTATTTTTATGACAGCTCTGAGAGTTTTTGTTAAGGGGATGGGCTATTGTGATGATGGTGATGCGAAAGAAATATGCAGATAATTTGAAAGCCAGTATGAAATTCTGGATCACATTTGCAGACAATTTGGAACTCAGTTTTCCAATCAAATTTGCAGACAAAATCAGCAAAGTGATAGGCTAGTTAGCTTTTTCCTTTTTTTCAGTGCTTTGTTTATTTACAACAAAATATGGCAGCAGAAATGAGATGATGATCAATAGTAATTTGCTGGAATTGTTTCCCATATTAAAATACGCAAAATATGAGTTTGTTTTTTTTCTCAAATGCAAAGAGGTGAAATATGGCTTCTGCTGCCGCTTACCAACGTTTTGTTGCTTATTCCTTGGCTCTGGGATAGCATCTTCTGTTTCCTTTGTTGGTTTGGACCCGTGGCTTTTGCGGGGCTCGTTTCTTTTTGGAGTTGTGTTGCGACATTGGTAGGTGCATTGTTGCTTGTGCTGCTTGTTTCTTTGGTGGTTGCCTCAGCTTCTAGGGTGGGTGTTGGATGTATTGCTTCCGTACTTGCGACCCATTCCTGGACTGAATACCTAGTTATCTTATCCCTGAAGTTCTTCTTCGTTGCCCTGATCTGAACTATGAGGTGTTGAGCTTTTATTTTTTCATGTATCTTGTGGAGGTGCGCAGCGATTGTCTAGAGTTACAGAGTGACGTTTGAAGTTGTTAGCGTTTATGGTTGTAGTTATTGAATGAATGTAGAGTGTGTTCGTTGTTTGTTACCTGGTTATCCATGGCATGAATTTCTGTGGGTGTGCATTCTAGAAGCTTGTCTGCTGTTTGTTGTCGAACAAAAAGCTCTTTGAAACGTTACGAGTGTTATCGCTCAGTTGCACCGTTATTTTGCACCTGTTTGGAGATATGAGCGGTTAGATACAATGTTTATTCGGTGTGGTTAGTAATGAATGTGTTACTTGCTTACCGTGGTACTGCCGTGTAATCTCCGTGGCAAGTGTGGCAGTGAAACTGTTCACCTGCTACTGCTTCTTGTAACTGGTTGCAATTTGGGCATGTAGTGTATGCCACATTTTGGTGAGTGTCCACAATCCTCATTGTGACTGCTACTTTTGCTGCCTATTTATTAGAAAGAGATTAGATAGATTGAAAAGGAAAACATTATTGTCAAAATTGAAGCTGAACCAGGGGAAAAAGAGAAATGAGAGAATGGATTCATATATATTGGCACTCTCCTTAATTAACTATTAAAGTAAGCTTGCATTTAAGTATTAATTCTGGATATGTACACATACAGGACATATATTGTGATATCTATGAATATAATTGTTGAATATATACCAGGAATTCATGATTATGAAATGGTATCTTTTTTTTATTTCTCTCTAGGTATCTAGATAATAGGCACCTGTCTGAATATTAATGTCGGGGGAAATCGCTTGAGTCAGCAGGACTCTACCTCCACCGTATACAAGGAAATATGCATATAATTGACTGATGGTGTCTAAGCGGAAATATATAAAAAAATACAGCTGCATAACCTCTAGATGTACTTCTCCAGGAAGTGCAAATCTTTGAGGTCATTGTGGGTGGAATTGTGTAGCGCTTGTAGTTTTTACCTTTGTATCGGGTAGTATCTCGCACAGTTGTTTGAGTTGTATAGGTTCCAGATTGTTTACCACTGTTTCCAAGTGGTTGCGGGGAGGCTCTCCTGCAATTTGGCCTAGTTCTTCGAGATGGGTTTGAGTCCTGTGAATGTGAGAGAAGGTACGAACGGAGGTTTTAGCTAAGTATTACAATATACGATAATACGATATCACGATCAATGTCTCTATCATTATTACTCTTGAAATAACCTGTCTCATTTTCTTCTTTGTGAAGATTTTCTCCCATCATTAGACATCCACTTAGGCAGTTCATAGAATGCCATACAAAGAAGATGGAATTCAAATTACATAATTAATATCTTTATTTCTAAAAATCTGGCCTCTGAGTTCCCAGTTATCTGGAAGTGTTATATATCAGAGCACATTTCAGATTGGGGGGGAAAAAATGTGACTCCTATAAATACTTCAGATGCCAACAAAAGAACTCCAAAATTATGTTCAGAAGCAACAAAATTACCATGTACGGAGAGTGGTTGCTTCGGGGATCATTGGGTCTAAGCTGATGAAGGAGAATGGGATTGTTGAGAGAGATGTCCCTGTGAAAATGTATAACAGGTTAAGTGACATAAGTTGGCCGAGAAATTATTTGTTTGTACCGGTGGTTGAATTGCATGGTTACCTTCGAATGATGTTGCCCTCAGACTTTTGCAAAGTACAATCGGCAGGTCTTTTTTGAGGTCGAAAAGTTGTGCGCCTTGTTGGTTGGTAAAGTCACCCCATAGTGTAAGCTTTACAGGTTGCATGCTGTATTTACACATATTTGGTTAAGTATTGTCAGTAGATTTTTCTTAGTGTACGTGTGGATGAGGGGGAAACGTTTATTCAGGATGTGTAATTGCATAGGTTTCGGTACGAAGGGTGCGTTAGTATTTCTTACTCGGTTTGCACCACGGTGCACTCTCTGATAGGGGTTAGCTTCCCGTGGGTAGATACGAGCCTCGGTTCCTTGACATGTAAGACCACAGCTAGTATGTCTGTTGCAATCAAAAAACACAGAGCGTTGATTATGTATTAACGTTTCAGTTTGCTATTGTTCTAAGGCACAAATATCATAAATATTTGAAAGGCAATATAGTTCAGAATGTGTGATGTAATCAGTCGCAGACAAAGAATGAACATGGTATGCCAAAAAATAAATACACAAGTTTAATTAGTATTGGGTTTGGTCGTTTGTTTTTCCAAAATATTAATTGTTAAAGTGACAGCAAAATTAGTAGGTGTGACTGTTTAATTTTATGATAAAATAGCAGAAAAGGCGTACAGCCTTTAATGTGTATGGGCAGCTTTTGTCACTTTCAAAATGCCATAGTCAAGAGCACATTATCCAATGGGGTAAGGAAAAAGAAAGTATAGAGTTATCTAATTCTTGGAATGCGAACATTTTTGGGTAGAAGCATTAAATGTGTAAAGAAGGGTAGAAATAGTAGTTGGGGCATTGATTGACCTTATTTCATATGAAGGAAAATGCTATAAAAAGTTAGGATAGGTTGGATCAGTTTTCACACACAATTGGAAAAATTAACTGAGTAATTTCATATTGTGGCATTAATTATCTTCAGAGTGAATCATGGATTTTCAGCGTGCGTATCCAACACTACTATATGAGGTTGCGGAGGATCAATATGAAGCATACGCACCTCCGATACCGGCGAAGGATGATGATTCTTCTATCAGACTTGATGGAATTCCAAAGGTTGGTTCATATCCAGACCATGTTGTGAGAAGTATTGCGAAGCAAAGGGACAGAATTGAGGAAAAGTTGTACACATCAAAGGAAGAGGTTAAAGAGCTGAAAATTTATAGCAAAGAGCAGGAGAGGCTTGCAAACATGTGGCAGAAAAAGTATGTGCTTGCAGATGCGACACGAGGGGAAACAAGGGCTGTTGCAAGTATTGAAGGAAACACAGATTGTGACAGCACAGGTTCTTGGGATAATCTAAGGAATGGGGCAATGGATTAAGTGGTTAAGGAAGGAAAAATTGTATTCTGGAAGTGTAGAGTAAATGGTTAGCCAAAATTATTTACTTCATATCTGTCCAGATTTTAATGTAATGATAAGCTAGGCTAGAAGAGTGTGAAGGCCAAATAAGGTTTCAAGCTAAATGTAAGGTTTGTTAATCTTAATAAAGTTTTAACCTGGTGTGTTTTATGATGAATAATAACTGATTACTGTAATAGGTATAATACGGTTAATGAAAGGAAGAAGAAAATATTCAGTATAAAAGAAATGATAAAGGTATTTATTGTTAGTAACAACAGAATTGCATAAAAGGGAAAGCGTAGTTGTTCTCCATAGAAAGCAGCAAGAAGTACATAAAATGTAAAATGTTTAAGGCACACCAAATTTATGTAATGTTAATGCAGTGTTTAAGTTCTGTGTCATGAGGAATTGAACGTATATGTAACCCTGAAGATTAGTAAGCAGAGTTCATACCTATTGGGGCTGCTGTGTCTGCCAAGGAGGCAATGTCTCTGAACTGGACTGATTGAAGTGGTGGGTAGGGAATTTTGTCTGTCCCGTTGGTGATTTGTTTTATGAAAACTCTTCTTGTCAACACCCATTGAGTCGTTATACCCGGAGTGGCATATTTGAACTCTCCTTTCATGGGCTGTATTTTTGCTCCACCAACAATATAGGTCAGAAATGGTTCTAGGGTTTCCTGGAGTACGTCTATTTCGTTCCCCCATATTATCCCCTCCACTTTGTCCCCCTACAGGATGAGTGTACACAGGATGAAAGAAGGCAGTCAATTTGTGTTATGTTGATGATAAGTTCAAGAGAGATCCACCTTTTTTGTATGGGGTTTATTTACCTTGCTATCTCGGAGTATAAGCTTTTGTAACCTAGTTTGTTTTTCGTTGGTGTAAACGAGGCTTTTCTCTGTTACGAGGACTTTTACTCTCAAGTTTTGCATTTGTCGGAGACATTGCGGATGTATCGTTCGATTGCCATCGACTGCAATTTTCTTGGTTATTCTTAAATCAAGATATTCCAAATGGTTTCTAAGTTTAACCCTTAAGACCAATAATTTCATTCTATAGTATAACCATAAAACTATATACTGAGATGGTATAGTAAATTATGAAGAAAATCAGTAAACTTTGTAAGGATGAATAACATCATAGGAGTTTGTTAACTAAAAATGTGAAAGCATAATTTAAAGTCATACTCATAGTTTGCATGAGCAGAAAGCCGTGAGAACTTATAGGGGTAAAACAACATTCTCATACATTGTACCAACAGAACCTCATTGGAAGTTATCAGTAGAAAGCAACATAATGATTGTAAAGAGGGACACACAATGAGACATCAACAATATGACTGAATTTTGTTCAACGCAAACTTGAAACTATCATTTTTTTTACTTTTTTACGATCCTTATATATTAAAAAAACAAAAAAAATGGCGAAAACGAACAAAGCAGCAAAGGGACCAAAGAATTTACACATTCAATAGGCATGCGTGCTGGAATTTATAAAGAATGCTTCTTCGTTCTTAACAAACCCGTGATTTAATGAAAGGTATCGAGTGTACCTCCAAACAGGCTGCATAATATCTCATCATAATTGTGCTTTTCATAAGAACTCATCGTTTGACGTTATGTGATTATGTACAATTAGCGCCAATTATTGTTCTGCCACTCGTTCATGTATCTCACGGTAAACCACGTTTCTTGTGTCTGTACCATGTGAGGTTTCAGCAAAAGTTGCTGGCACAATGAGCACCTTAACAGACACTGCTTTTTTCGCCCTCGAGAGTGCCACATATAGTTGGCCATGTGAAAAAACCGGCTCTCTTAAGTAGATGCCCACTCGTTCCAGGGTTTGACCTTGAGCTTTGTTGATGGTCATCGTGAAGCATAGACGGACAGGGAACTGATAACGTTTGAAGGGAATTGCAGATCTGTCCTCGCTAGAGCACTCTAGTGGGATTTTCTGCAATAGGGTAGTAGTGCCAGCGTATGGGCCTGTTGCAATGTCGGCAACAATTGTGTGATTTAGAAGTTCTTTGCATATCAATCTTGTCCCATTACAGAGTCCTTGCATTGGGCTCAAATTCCTGAGTAGCATAATTGGACAGTTAGGCTTTAGTGTCAATTTATGTGGGGGCAGGCTACTGGGGTGCAACGAATTCAAGAAATCGTCATAATCTCCACGGTGTTGCGGGTCGATGGCAACATCGTTGCTTATGTATGTTGTAATATCCCCTGGTATATTATGTAACATTGCATCATTGATGTCGTCCACACAGTCGTTTGTAGGTGCAAGCAATGCACGAGACATGGCTGATTCGCAGTTAGATCCAAATGCACGTAGATCTGGGTAAACAAAGGTGATCAACTCTTGCAACGAGCTCCCTTTCTCCCTAAATGGGATTACCATATTCATTGGCAAGGTAATATTTCCTTTTTCGTCTTCAGGTTCTGTACCATTGCCAATGCGCATTAGGAATTCTGTGAAAAATGGGTCTGCTCTGGCCCGCATATTCTCAGTTAATCTTAGTTTGTTAAGTGTTGGCCGGAGAGGTGAGCTAAAAGACGGCATCAAGTTGTTCTGTCTAGTCCCATTTGTGACCACTTTGGTAGCACTTTTGCCTAAAGTCACCCCAAAGACAACAACCTTGTTACCAAGCGGTTGATCAACCTCGATGATATCTTTTAGCATTTCAGAAAAAGCTTCAATGGACCCCCTGTGGGCCATGGGAGCCTCATCCCAAATAATAATTTTTGCCTCTCTAAGTAACCTTGCTGTTATCGATTGCTTACTTACGTTAGCTATCTTGTTTTCATCGTTATGCAAGGGTAACTTAAAACGTGAGTGCGCTGTTCGGCCTCCTGGCAATACGCAGGCTGCCACACCGGAGCTAGCTGTAGCCAATGCTATGTAACGTTGTGATCTCAAAGTTGCCAGTATAGCTTTGTAGAGATAAGTTTTCCCTGTACCGCCTGGTCCATCTATGAAGAACGCCGCTGGTTCATTTTTCACGACTTTCTCCATGATCATATTGTACGCAAGTTGTTGTTGCTCATTTAGCCTTTGTGCACTGAGCAAATCATTGTCATCAACTTGAATATTCATCTCGTATTCCATTTCCTTCAAACCGATGTCCCCTTGGCCCACCAAATATGCTTCAGGGCCTAAATCATAATCGGATAGTTGTTTCCCCATGTGATTGAGCAACATAGAAAGATCCTGTAAACCTTTCATTCTAATCTCAGATGCACTTAGTGTTAAACTTGAGTGGAACCGTGTGTAGTCATCGCAAAGAGAGTCTGCATACTTCTCCCACAACCTACGTGGGTCAGATGGCGCACAGAATACCAAGATAGATGCGAATAGTTGCCTTAGTTGCCGAGGCATTTTTTGCAAGACCGCCTCATCAAGGCACATATCTAGATCATTATCTGATGCAAGTAAATGGCGCGCCAAAGAGGCTTCACGAAAAGTGTTGTGTAAACGACCATTCACTGTCAAGAGGTGTTGGTAACTTGTAGGACCTTGGACGTGGCTAAGCAGTAAACGGAGGTAGTATCTTTCACCCTCATTAGGGTTGGTAGAAACTACACGGCCAACAACCTTACCTTTTTTCCGAACTGACCATGCCCGATTCCTTGTATCCCAAACGAAGTACTTTGGAAAGTCCCTGTAAAGCAAATTAAGTCTGGAAGCACGAGTATTGGTACGGTTTGTTTCGAAAAACTGTGTAAGCATAGTCTTGGCTAGAAATTCGTTGGTAGCTATACTCTCCAGATCTTGGTTAGGACGAAAAGAAACCATATGATTCCCGGGCAGGTGCAGTTGAAGGTCAATCACCGATGGGTGTATCTCAAATAAATCAGAAGCATAAATTCTCCATGCAGCCTCAGGAGGACCAACCCATCTCCCTTGTTGGTACTCTTTAATTTCATCGTTTGCTATGGCGCCCCAATTGAAAAGCAACTCTGTCAGGCCCTTTGTAGATATACTTGTAGATATATTTTACAAGCTTAATAGTCGAGCAAATTTCAACGTTAATGTGGCAGTCAAACCTCTCTAGTAAGTAAGGATTGTAAGGCACGATCCAGCGATTATCAATCTCGTGCCTTCTCACCCTTGCTGAGATGCCTGTATCGCGCCGCCGATAGTGTGGGTAACTGTTGCACCCATGGGTGGTGTATTGGAGAAATTCCTTAGGGTATTTATTTTTGCATTTCGAATCGCGCATGCAAGGGGATTGTGGATTCAGTACTCCACACGGGCCGTGTACCATGTGCTTAAGAACCAAGTCATACAAACGCAAATTGACCGAAGGGTCGGGCAATTCAGCACTAATAAGCCTGTCATACGCCTCTGGATTCAAGGGTCTTGAATCTCTATCCATAATGAAAGTAAGTAAGTGTGCATGGGGTAAGCCACGTTTACGGAACTCTATCGAGTAAACGGAGGCCACGGGTATTCCAAACACATTGTCCTTTAAAAGTTCCTTTTAAGCATTTCAAGTTTGGCTTTGAAAACACGGGCCAATAAATCCGCCGATTTTGGGCTAACTTCGTGAGAAGCAAATGCTTGGTTATTTCGGACCATGATGGATTGCAAGTCATTGTCAAGAAGAAATCTGGTTTTCCAAAATTACAACCAAGCACATAGCGTCAAGGTAACGCTTCTTCATATCTCGGGGCCACCAACAAAGAGGAGGAGGATCACCTTTCTACCTCATGCGTGGCTTGAGCTATTTCGAGTTGCAATCTTGCCGAGTATCCCCTGCATACTCTCCGTTCTTATCTCATTTTGGTGCTTGTACATGTATTCAAGCCTAGATGTCTCAAGCTTTACAAACATATCCACAATATCTTTGTTGGAATAGCCTCCTGCGCGGAGTATCAAAGACGGTCATTGTCGGCGTCTCAGAGTTTATAACGATGAGTACTCCGGCATGAGACAAGATTACGCTTTAAAGATCCCCTCCCGTCGCGCTAGATTGAAGGTGAAATAGTCAACACGATTGTCACGAAAAGTAGCAACGCATTTTCTAAAATAATCGTCGTTACAATTACCTTGTTGTTCCCGAGAAAAAGCTCATCGGCACCAACCGGAAAACACGACACATTGCGCTAGTGAGTCTCGACATCCAGAGCCACGCCGCATGTTAGGTGGAAGTTTCTCTATACCGCAGTGCCACCCGATTTCCCACGTGGGAACAATAGGGGTATTGGAGAGTCATAGCAACCGTAGTTGTGGCAAATTCTCATGCGGAGTCGAATTCTTAGTGTAGATTTGAATGTGCAGATTCTCCGGGGAGTTATCATGGCCATCTACGCATACAATGCCGGACACATCTGTACATGTAGGCTCATTGTACACACGTTGGTCAAGTGTAGGATTTGTGACCAGATACAAGCTATAATTGTCCACACAACCCAAATCCCTAAGTTGGCGTAAAAAACGGGTGTAAGGATTGTCGGCCAAAACTTGCATCAAAGTGAGCAAGACTTCCCTGGAAAAACGAGATGAGCTTTCCAGCCGTTGTTCGAGCTCTACCTCAGGATCATAGAAGTAAAACTGGACACCAGTTGGTTTGTCAACATCGCCAGTAAACGAGGCCAAATAATGGTGTACTTTACCTTGGACCTTGAAGGTGTAAACACCATATTTATTTTTCATCAACTCAGCATCCTTTCGCGCAGAGAATGTCGTGAAAGCCAGGTTATTGTTGTACGTGCGTACATACTTCCTAAACGTGGCACAATCACGATCAGAGGATGTAAACAGCCTAACAAGGGGAGCAGGCATAGGAGGTGAAACAATGCTTATCTCTCCTTCGGAGCAACAGAAACTCGGAGGTTCATGGTAAAAACGTTTAGCACTGCAGTATGTACAGTCAGGGGAGAACGGCAATTCATTCGAGGGCACCACACCATCTACACCCACCAAATATGCAGGACGGTTATCATCTACAGGTGGCCTTTGAACCCTGACGAAAGGGTAAAGACCCTGGTGTATATGACCACGCCGGGAGATCGGTCTGACTGACCTTGCCAAAGGTGGTTCTAACTGACTCGTTCCTGTGTCAGTAGAAGTGTGTGCGGAGTCTGTTATGAGCGGGGAAAAATGGGGGGATTTCTGGCATGCGAGACAATCCCTCGTGGTCACCCACAGCTGATACGCCAATACTAACACGCTGATGCGTGTGTGTACAAGGCCCAGAATCCCCCTTCTTCGCTGCATAACGCATACGCCGTTGTGCAAGCATAGTAGCCTTCTTATTAGCATCCATCTCAGCGTATGCCTTACGCCTTTTGTGATTCCTCTCATCCAAGCCAGAATTATCCATGAATGGAATACAATAAGCAGCTAAGGAGAAGGTACCAAGACAGAGACGAAAATAAGACGAAGGGTATCAACGGCGGATAACGCAGGAGTAAAGATTCAAGTGAATTATCCAGGGAAACCTAACCAAACAGGAACTACAAGGGAAAACACATCTACCAGCCACCTTAAGGACTTACAAAGAACGTAAAGGAGGCATGAACAAACTATAAACCCACCCTTTCTGGGAGATTAACGTTGCTTATGAAGTGCAAACCAGACACTAATTTAACATGCAGCAAGGAACTGACGTCAATGCAGTTAATTCTGCGCAGATGAATGTGGCAATAATATTTTCACCCAAAACTGTTAAATAGAAAGATAATGGTAAAATAAAACTATAGGATGACAGTGCATAAGAGACGAGGGATTTACAATCCGAACCGATAACGTTAACGCAATTAGGAATTTTCGAATGCAAATCCTTCTCTGTAACTCATTTGATGAACCACGAGTTAAAGACGAATATCAATGCAGTTAATTCAATGCAGTTAATTCTGCGCACATGAATGTGACAATAATATTTTCACCCAAAACTGTTAAATAGAAGGGTAATGGCAAAGTAAAACTATAGGACGACAGTGCATAAGGGACGAGGGATTTACGATCCTAACCGATAACGTTAACCCAATTAGGAAATTTCGAATGCAAATCCTTCTCTGTAACTCATTTGAAGAACCACGAGTTAAAGACGAATATCAATCATATGAAGCATAAAGAATATCATAACACACAAAGGTTGGCATTACAATCCGAAATTTTAAAATCTAGTTCTAACCTAGAAGGCATGACAAATCAACCCAGAAAAGGCAAATTTCAATACAGAAAGAGGAAGGTGAACCTGATTGTAAGCGCAGCAGCAAGCGAAGTGTAGAGCAATAACACCAGTGCAGCGAAACTGCCAAGGGGTAAAAACCAAGCGATAAAAGTAAGTTTGCTGAAAAAGGAAACACAGACTACTAATCATTACCTAGTGTATACAGACATATGAAACATTATCATCAATTAACGGAGCAACAACAGAAGTAATTTCCACAATGTAAAGGAAATTACCTGCACTATCTCGAAGAACAAATCTGCATAAGATACTCTACGTTTGAAGAATCTAAAGGACACTAATTTCTAGAACAATCTTGTTACATTACAAGACCAAAAAACAGCATAAAGAATAAGCTCAACACATATTACTTGCACCTATGAAAACGTAAAGAAAGATTAAAAAAGATGCTAAACAAACATGTTACACCATAGTGGTTTATCACAAGGAGTATAGATAAAATAGCATAAATTGACTCTATTTTGCCCAAAGAAACTCAACTATCAGGTCAGTGGCATTCAAAGAAATTGGGAAATGTCATTAACAACGAAAAAACACATGAAAACAAAGCATGCACAAACTATCCAACCAAGCCAAAGAGAAAAAACACATGAAAAGTAAACATGCATCACAGATAGCTACAGAAATGAAGATAATCAGAAAATGAATCAGAAAAAATAAGAGAATAATAAAGCCAAAGAAAAGGGGAAAAGTAAGACGAAATTGAATTGAACATACTCAAAGTATGAATATAAATTGAAAGCCACAGGCAATAAATTGGAAACCAGGAGAGATTCAGAAGGAAAAGAGAAAGCGAAGCTCGCGAAGCTCGTTACCTGTCGGACTTCGAACGGCCGGAGAACAAAGCACGAAACACACCTTCCGTAAGAAGAGGAGGAGACCGCGAAATGAGAAAATGGAACCTATGTAAAACCATGCCCATATCTTTAACCTCCGTTTTCCAATGTCGGTGGAGACATCAGTAGATCTTGATGCCAAAATCGATGAGACCACGTGGCGAAAATGGCGGTGGTGGAGGTTGAAATCGATAGTGGAAGACCAGCGAAAGAAAGGGGAAAACGGCGTCGTTTGAACGACCAAAATTTGAGGATCAACATTTAAAGGCTTACTACAAAGTATGAAAAACACAAAAAAAATAAAAATAAAAATAAAAAATTACACAGAAAGTCTTATATTAGTTACCTATGTAATAGAGTCCTTTTCCGAGCAGAAAAGCAAATAGGTTCGATTGCTTTCCTTCCCAAACCTTTTCCATTTAATCATCACAACCAATCACAGGCCACCACGTGGAGTCGATGCAGGGACGGTGTGGGATAGAATTTCCTGCATTTTTATTCTCAAAGAGTTGATATTCTTAACCGGGACAAAGGGTCAACACATTATTAGCTCAATTTGACATTTAAAAACAATCTGGTGCCTTTAAAAAAAAAAAAAAAAAAGGCCCTTTTAAAACTCCAAGTGCATTTGATGAAAATTGAGCATTTCGCAGTACACCCCTCTTAAAAAAAATGAAAATCCAGTAATGGCTTTTAAAATGTCGATTCGGTGTGATGAACTAGTAGTATTGGAAACGTTAAGGTGAAAATAAATACTCCCAATATATGTGCATAACACTTGAATTGACTTTTCGGTTTTTAAAAGGTCGGCTCGGTGTGATATATTAAATGTGGTGTACCAGTAAAATCGTCGTGGTGGAAATACATATTTCATAAATTATTAAGCGTTTTCAAGATAGAATAATGATTTTAGCGATAAAATTGTATGAAACACGGATACATGTTGCACCATATGACATAGACATTGAGACACGGTTAGTTTCAAAATTTAAATACTCAACACGCCGGCAACATGTGTTATAGCCAAAATAAAAGCCGATTGACGAGAAAATTAATACATGTGCAGAAAAATGCCAATTCTTAACAATCAAATATTCAAATGTTTTACTCCATGCCAAATGCAGCAGCATCTAGTCGTTTTCGACGATCAATCAAAAGATGCTGCAGACAGTGGCGGATTTAGAAATTTCGTTCACGGGGTCCGTAAATCTTTTATGAAGTAAATAATTTGTTTCACGGGGTCCGAAATATTTTTCTATAGGTAAAATGTTGAGTATTCTTGTTTTCAATGGGGTCCGCGGACCCCATTGTATTACATGTGCATCCACCTCTGCCTGCAAGACATTACACAGACAGAGAAATGCTTGCATGAGATTCGACGGCCTTGGTTTAGTATTCATTATACTTGCGCAACATATTGTCGGAAACAATAACTCGAAGCTCCTCGTTTCCCAGATCTTTTTGCGCTTCCCGTATTTCAACAACCGAAGTAGCAGCAGTTTTGGATAGTGCATAAACTTCAATCCTCTTCAAGGTAGGCGTTTCTCCAAAACAGGATGGTATCGTATTCAGCCTAGAGCATTCATTCACGATAAGTCCTCCAGCCAAGGAAACGGTTCCTCGCCAAACACTAGCCATTTCTGCAAATACGGCATCTCCAGTTTCAAGAACTTAAGCTTATGTATTAATCATGTATCTTTCACGACCCATTCACGCCCAAGAAACACACCATGTAGTAGCTTTACAACCTCAAGACATGGCATTTTACCAATCGCCGGTAAATATCTCCGGTCTACGTTGCAGCTTGATAACGATAGTTTCTTAAGAGTTGAAGGAATGTTAAAAGCGACTCTGAGGCGTTTAGGTAGATCTGCATAAAAGGGATAAAAAGGTAGCTTTGCTCACTTACAGGAAACCTTCAATGACTAGAGTTTACTAAGAGAGTCCACTTCTGGAAAATGAAAACCTATCCGTGACTCAAGTTCACCACGATAGTCTTGTCCCGTGGAATAATAGCTATCCATCGATTGTTTTTAGATAGTATAACGGAAACTCAGTTTTCGAAGAGAAGGTAACCTTTGTAAGAGGTCTTCAAAATATTTTGTTGAGAAGATACATGGTGATGAAAAGCTTTCCAAGTTAACCAAATGCGGGTATGCTAATTCCGTTTCTCGACACCCAAGTCACTTACCAAGCACCAACCGACATTCACATGCCTAAGCCTTGTCATCTTCCAAATAGTTTCAGGCAACGTTCTCATTTTCATTCGATTCTGTAAGAATCGAAATTTCAGATTCCAGAGATTGGATATAGAAGATGGAACTGCAATCCTACTTCAATATGGACATGAAGTCATTATACATCTCGAGATGAACTAGTGAATCCATCTTACTAAAACATTCATCAAGATCCCATTCTCCTTTCAAATCCAACACTTGAACAAGTTTCAAGTTCTTGACATAATAGACAATCACTATAATATATTTTACGCCTATCAAGTAGAGAGTGGATACTTGGACATATTTTAAATAGCGTCACCGAGATATTTCCCATTCACATAAACACGATCACGGATTACGACGGTGAAACTTGAGGAACCGGAAGCCTCATATCCACTCATTAATTGGAATAAGTTCTCTCTCGAGCCTTTCCCGATGTAACTCATGCCTTTAGATCATGAATCCGATGACTTTTGATCCCACCATAGAACTTCTCTTATTAGCAATTACAAGGCTTCTGTCAACTAGACCACATATGTACTCCTTTGCCACGTTTTCTAAGTTTTCCTTGTTGGAATTCAACACAAATCCTTTAGCGATCCATAGCAGCGTCAACTTATTCACACGATTTAATGCATCTTTGGAAAATGCTCCAAAATAGAGAAAGCATGGCTTTAGATGCTCTGGCAAATGCTGGTAACTTAATTCCAACACGTCCATACAACCTTCCATGGAAACATAAGAACGTGTTGTTTCAAAAATTTTATTCCACCAACTTAGACTTCTTTCGGTTCTAGCAAGCAGACCTGCAATTAAAATAATTGTCAGCGGAAGGCCTTTGCAATTCTTTGCTATCATCTTCCCTACTTCTGAAAAATCTGGTGGGCAACCTTCCGCAGAAAATGCCTTCTTTCACAACAACTCCCAACTTTCTTCATCAGACAAAAAACGTAGGTGATGAACGACACAATCTTTTGTTGGCTTATAAAGCAACATTATGTACACGCGTCGTGAAAATGACTCTACTTCCATTTTGGTCATCCCAGGCCTTAATGTCCCAGATATCGTCCATTATAATAAGGTACCTTCTGCCTAAGAGACACTTACGGAGCATGTCAGCTAACTCTTCTTCCTTCATATCATACATTTTGTCATCCTTTCCCTTAATATCACCAAGAATATCAAGCAATATCATTCTAGAATTGTGAACTTGGGAAACGATACAATAAGCCAACACGTGAAAATGCTGCCTAATGGCAAGGGCATTGTAAACCTTGTTAGCCAGGGTAGTCTTCCCCAGGCCAGCCATACCAACAATAGCGACAATGTCAAGAAACATAGATCCACGTATAAGATTTTCAACTATTATGTATACCTCGCCCTCCAAACCGACCATAATTTGATAGAAACTTGAAGCCCATGGATCTTCTGGGATTTTATTTAGATTAGAGCAACTGTTGAAAGATGGAGGACTCCATCATCATGCTTCATTCTACCTTCAATCTCCTTAAGCTTGCACTTAACAACCTTAATTTCATTCAGAACCTCCGTAAGGCGTGCCATATTATACCATAATGGATGGCCAATTACCGAACACGAATTGATGGCATATTGTGCTTGGTTTTCCAAATTGAGAACTTTTAACCAAGTATCTTTTAGTTCTTTCTGCTCTTTTTGCTGTTCAAAAAGTTCATTAAGATAAGGCCTTAAAGACATTAGTTCCTCCTCAATTCTGGTAATCATATGCTTAGCAAAAGGGATAAAATCCACATCTCTTCTCAACTTTTCCTTTAAGAACCCAAGATTTTCTAGTAGGAAGTCAAAAAATCCTAGACCATTAACCTTTGGAAAATCATATGAACATGAAAATGAATCACGGATTTGGTCATAAACTTTTTGAATCTTGCCTTTTACTAGCTGAACATTCCTCATAAAGTCGCTTACACGTTCATATGCCTCACCAAAATTATCATTCATGTCATCAACAGAGAGAACAAGATACAATTTGTCAAAGACAAGAACCTCAATTTTTACAGTTATCATCATGAGCTCTTTATCCTCTGAATGCCGATCAGGTGGATTAGCTAGAAATGCTATAACAAACATTAGAGATTCTTGAAGAATTTGAAAATCGTCCTTCAAAATATCCACCAGATTCTCAAGGAGAAGATCAAGTAAGATTTGAATAATTTGCCCCAAAAGCAGAGAGTCTAATTGTCCCAACTTCATTTCCTTCAAGAATCTAATGCGAAAGGCCTTTAAAAATGAGTCACAAGGTTTGATCTTCTTCAACGTATTAGACAAGAAAAGATTCAATTTTGTTGCCATTTCTTCATCTATTGCTTTCACCCAATACATAAATACTAGATCTGCTAAATAATGAGAAAAAGAATGGACAACAACCTTGAACTCTCGCATTTCCTTTAAACGTCTCCATTTCTTAGGAGTAAAAAACAAGAGATTACGCAACAACCTTAGCTTCTTCTCTAGGGTTGTAACTTGATTCTTGATCAAAACAATCTCATCATCAGTTTTATACTTACAAAGATCCTTAAGATTCTCGAGAATAACATCCAGAAATGTCACAGTCAGTTTCTTCTTAAAAGAATTGCATCTCAATAAACACTTCAACTGAAACAGAACAAGTTCACACGATTCTTCGATTTTCTTCATACTGTAATCTATTTTGCCTTGCAGATCAAAAAGCCAGTTTTTTGCCTTCAAATTAAAAGAATACTTGAGAAAAGAAGTACCTTCCATTGCCAAACTGGAAGGAGCAAGAAGATCATTGCTTGAAATTCCCCATATAACTTCACAAATACGGTTTACAGGCATTAAACAATTTCTGATTTCTGCATCATCAGTATGTACGGAATAAAAATCAATTATGTATGAGGCGAACCACTATCCCGTAGATATGTATGCCTACAATGGTGTTGAAAGTGTAAGACTTTGATATGTATCCCTATAATGGTGTTGAAAGTGTGTTGTGAAAGAAGCAGTGAATATGTATCATCATCATCTCAACTAGGACACCAACCTCCAATGCTTGCTCTTGGTATAAGGAACATGTCATGAATGTAACTTCCATGGAAAGAAAGAAAGCAAAAAAAGAAAGAACACACAACATTCATTGATTGAAAATTGATGTTAGTCAAGAATTTTTTCTTTTGTATACATAATTCTTGCAAGAAGTAGCTTCAAAAGCCCTTATTATGGCAATAGACAAAACCGCGGAAAACAGAGTCTTATACAGATACATATACACAAGGTCTAAATAACCTAGACCGATCCAGTATAGACGCGATGCTTAAATACATACTTGTTGCCTGCCTACAAGGTCTAAATAACCTAGTCCGTCCATACTCAGACCCCGTGTAGACCCGATGCTTAAAAACTTACTTGTTGCCTGCCTACATGGTCTAAATAACCTAGTCCGTCCATACTCAGACCCACCAGAAATGAATGGCATCGATTGATAACGAGGGGGAAATACTTGTGTGGAGAGGGATTTTGAGATGAAGTGACGGGTAAAACAATAAAAACCACACAGTTCAGAAATAAAATGAAACTGTGTGGTGTGTATGTCTCCACACCTGTATTCACACCGTGTAGAGACACCGCACAAGAACCTCCCCATATGAGGACCCTTTTGTCTCCGTGACTTGGACTAAAATAAAGTGACTTTGAAAAACATGTCATTTGTAGTTGTGTCTACTCTTTACGGAATCCACAATAAAATATACACAATAAATTTAGATTTTTTTTTAATGTTATATCGAATTACACATTTGAAAAGCAGATCTTTCGTAGATTTTACGGAATAAAAATCAATTATGCATGAGGCGAGCCACGATCCCGTAGATACTATCTACATAATTTATGGATTCCTTAGATATGTATACCTACTATGGTGTTGAACGTGTAAGACTTTGATATGTATTGCTATAATAGTGTTGAAAGTGTATCGTGAAAGAAGTAGTGAATATGTATCATCACCACTCTTCCTATTAGGTTCAACCGTTTCGGTAAGTTTTGTTGACTTAATAAATGAGAATATGCACCTCGGCCTGTCTCCCTCCTTCTGTATTCAAAAAGAAGAGAAGAGTTATTAAGCACTAATTATTGATGACTTATATACCAAGTGGATGGATGTGATACATCTACATCACACATTCACACCTCTATAGTATGAAAGTGAATGAGTTGGATGCATCGCATCCCTCAACGTGGTATAACCTCCAGATAACTGATGCAACATAATTTTTCCCCAAAAACAAACTACATAAGAATGTGACAATTTTGTCCACTCATTCTCGCATGACAAATTAATTTGAATTTTTTTTCTAATAATAGAGTATATTCCGTTAAAACTAGTTGATATATTGACCACTCATATGAAGTATTAATGCATGATGCCCTCCCAACGGCATCTGGTTTGCACGAGGTACTTGTGTCAAGTGTGCAAAAGATCTGAAGAAGTTGCCTGGCATTGCGTCCTCGAATGTAACATCCCTAAAGCATGTTGAAAATTGTCTTCTTATGGAAATTATTTGGGCTCCATGAACATTCATGATGATATGGAAGTGGTGCGAATAGTGGTTCTCTACAGAGGTGTCCTTGAGGCCAGGCCAACTAGGCCGCCTCCCCTCAAAATCCAAATTTTTATGTGATGATGTTTAGAACTTGTCCGGGTGAAATAACGGGTAATTAGATCTTTCGAGGAATAATCCAACTATTGAATTGCTGGTGTGATGTGATGATTTTTGGTTGTGTCAATGATCTACTTCGTACCCAAAGAGTATGAGATAAAGCCAGTAAGATAATTCTGAATGAATGGACAAATGATCATTTATATAGGCATTCGACGTGAGAGGAGTTGATTATGGATTCCTGATTTTATGGCTTGTGACACCAGACAAAACCGCGTCTTATGGAAATACATATATAAGACTGACTATAAACACAAGGTCTAAATATCCTGCATAGACCCGATGCTTTAATACATATAACATACTTGTTGCCTGCCTACAAGGTCTAAATAACTTAGTCTGTCTGTACTTAGACCCCGCGTAGACCCAATGCTTAAATACTTACTTGTTGCCTGCCTACATGGTCTAAATAACCTAGAACGTCTGTACTCAGATCTTGCATAGACCCGATGCTTTAATACATACTTGTTGCCTGCATAATCAAGATTCTGATGTTTTGATCTGCTGTTTGAGCTTTTCGATAAGAGCCTCTTTTTCCGCATCCGAAAGAGCATTGAACATAAACACAGATTTATCTCCAATAACATCTTTAATAGGCTGGAAAAACTTTATTCCAGCAAACACCACAAAAAGTGCCATCCAGACGCCGAGTAGAGTCGATTTTACCCCATCATCCACTAGGCTGCTCAAGTGGCCAAGCAGAACAGAGGGAATTATGAAGGTTAACAATCCTGCTTCCAATTTTGCATAACGAAGACCTTCTTTGAAAACAAGCCCTGTTAGAGAAGCAAAAAGGGGACCAATAAACCATACGGAAGTCGGGTTTTGGATTACGTATTCGACTATACCGTTGCCGGAAGGTTGTGCAAGGTTTGTGTATATAATGAATGATCCAATAGTACCAAGAATCCAGAGGGCTTGTAGAGTGCGTTTGATATCGGTGACGTAAATGTGAATAAGATAGAGAGATAATCCTAAACCAGAAGCACCGAGTCCGTAGAACAAATCGAGATTGCTTTTGGTGCGTATCTTTTTTATGTACATGTCAGTTTTTCTAAAGAATGAGAAAAACGTTTTCCTTTCTTTGGTTCTTGACGTGGTTATGTCATTATGTTTTATACCTTGTAAAAGTAAAACCGATTCAATGTCTTGTCATAAAAAGACACAGTTTCAATAAATAAAGAGACAATAATTTTTAAAAATAAGAAAACCTAACAAATTGAAGAGACTAATAAGTAATATAATTCGATAAAATAGTGATTACATACCAAATATATCTCCTCAAATACTCACACATCTACACACAAAATTGCCAATTTATTTATCCCTTCAAATTACAGTAAAAATCAAACCCAGCATAAATCAAAAGTAATTCTTAAGCATTTGCAGATGACTACACTCAATGGAGTAAAAATGATGCCAACAAATTCAACATATTAACACGTAGAAATCAGTCCAATTCAGTGAAAAATCATAGTAACTGAAAGAAGAAGAAAAAAAACCCGAAAAATCTAAAAGATTACTCATAATAAAACAAAATCAACTAGAATAAAGAAACTAAAAAGCATTAGTCACTTATTTAAATATGTTAAGTGTTAACTCTCCAACCTATAGCCAAAAAAAAAAGATCATTAAAGTAAAAAGTATTCTAAATTGTCAAAGCAAATGATAAAAAAAAAAAAACAATTGATAATGTAAATCACTTACAAAGATGCTACTTCAATGGAAGATAAAAATGAAGAAGCTCATTCTTTAATGGGGGAATGAGGGAGAAGGACAAAAATATTTCATCAATTGAGTAGAAGGACAGTTTTTTGAAACTTTTGCATAAAGGACAAAACTATTTATTCATTGTCGAAATTCACTTGTGTTCGAAATTCATTTATTTAAATTCATCTGCCAAATTCACTCTCGAAATTCACTAATTTTAAAATTAATTGTCGAGATTCATTGATTTTCGAGATTCATCATCAAAATTCACCATCGAAATTCACCGATTTCGGGATTCACTGAGAGATTCATTGATTTTCGGGATTCACTGTTTGTCATTCTCATTATAAAAATTATCGCAATTGTCATTCTTCCTATAAAAATATGTAATTTGTCTGCTTCTTAAAAATATTCCAGATTGTGTCCTTATCCCTAATTTTCCATTCTTTAATTTAGGCTCAAATCGTCAGAATACAACTTTACCTCTCTCTTTTGCTTTTCAAATTTCTTTTATTTTATTTTATTATTTCATAAGAATAATAATAAGAAGAAGCTATCAGCTATGTGAAAAAATAATGCCGCCCCTTCTTACTGTTTGTTAAAAGATGAAAGAGCTGAAGAAAGGGTTAGTAAGTAGTAACTGGTAGGCTGAGTTGGTGTAACTGGTAGGCTGAGTTGGTGGGCTGAACTATTGGGCTGGACTCATTTTTACAAAATTTATTGGTATCTACCTGAAAAAAATAAAAAAATTTGGGTGGGCTAAGCCCACCCCTGTCTAAACATAAGTTCGCCCTTGCCGGCAAGTCGGCAACAGGTGTTCAAAGACAAGTGTCCAGTACTACAAATAGCCGAAAATAGAAGCCGATTGACGAGAAAATTAATAAAAGTGCAGAAAAATGCCAATTCTTATCAGCCAAATATTCAAATGTTTCACTCCGTGCCAAATGCAACAGCATCCATTTGCAATTACTAGTCGTTTTCGATGATCAATCAAAAGATGCATGCAGGACAACATTACACAGAGAAATGCTTGCATGAGATTCGACGGCCTCGGTTTAGTGTTCATCATACTTGCACAAACATATTGTCAGAAACAATAACTCGAAGCTCCTCGTTTCCCAAATCTTTTTGCGTTTCCAGTATTTCAACAACCGAAGTAGCAACACCTTTGGGTGATGCAAAAACTTCAATCCTCTTCAAGGTTGGCGTTTCTCCAAAACACGGTGGTATTGTATCCAGGTCAAAGCATCCGTTCACGATAAGTACCTCCAGGCTAGGAAACGGCTCCAAAAGAACATTCTCAAAAATCTTAGACCCACTTTAGAAGATTGGATCCAATGATCAAATGAATTAATTTTGTTTACAAAACAAGATTTCAAGAAAAGACAGCTCTGCAAGAGCAGAGTCAACACAAGTGTGAATCATTTTTCTCTCCATCACAAGTAATAATATAGCTAATAAGCTCAGATGATCTATATGTTGGGAAATTCTACTTCTTCTACTTTGGGACCTTCCGCAATAAAGAGAAAATTGGCTAAGTTAATTCAAAAATTCTAAAAAAAAGCACATTTGAATAAGTGGTCAGAAACCCACCAGAAATGAATGACATCGATTCATATGAGGACCCTTTTGTCTCCATGACTTATACTAAAATCAAGTGACTTTGAAAAACATGTCTATGGTGGTGGTCGTCCCTACTCTTTACGGAATCCATAATAAAATATGCATAATAAATTTATATTTTTTTAAGGTTATATCGAATTACGCATTTGAATTCAAGTCTCTTTCGTAGTTTCTACGGAATAAAAATGAATTATGTATGAGGAGAGCCACGATACCGTACATACTGTTTATGGAATTTATGGATTTCGGATATACGTATATCTGCAAGGATGTTGTAAGTGTAAGACTTTGATATGTATCCCTATAATGGTGTTGATAGTGTGTTTTGAAAGAAGTAGTGAATATTTATCATCGTCACTCTTCTTATAAAGTTCAACCGATTGGGTAAGTTTTGCGAAAACTTAATAAATGAGAATATGCACCTCCCTATGTATTCAAAAGCAAACTACATAAGAATGTGGTATTGTTGTCCACTCATTCTCGCATGACAAATTAATTTGACATTTTTCTTATAATGGTGTATATTCTGTTAAAACTTGTTTATCTATTGACCACTCATTTGATATTTGTGTCAAGTGTGCAAAAGATTTGAAGAAATTGCCTGGCATTGCATTCTCGGCTTCATACCCAGAGACTATGAGATAAAGCCAGTAACATAGTTGTAAATGAATGGACGAATGGTCATTTATATAGGCATTCGACATAAGAGGAGTTGATTATGGATTCCTGATTTTATGCCGTAAAACAGTCTAGGGCCAATTAGGCAAAAATCATCAGACGTAAGTAACAACAAGAAATAACTCGGTGCAAGAAAAAGAGAGAACCGAAATAACACTCAGAACATATGAACAACATGTACAAGGCATCAATGGAATGATAACAATAGCGAGGCCACTTAAGGACTCAGACAAACCGAAAAGGAGCCAAAATGTATATTATCAAACACAATATAATGCAGTCAAACTCCCAATTAGCAGTGCAAATTTCAACAACAGAACCTTGATATGAAAATCACTAGTACCATCATCCCTGCTTGCAGTTCAAGTTCATTCCACAGAAAGAAAAGATCATTCCTAAACGGATGTACATGCAACCGGGGGTATGTGTACTACTTACAATCAGACCTCCCACCATCTCAAAACAAACCCTCCACCCCCCGATCTTACATCCGCCACTATGTGTACTACTTAAAATACATACCTGATACCTCCCACCATCTCAACTAAGACACCAACCTCTAATGCTTGCTCAGTGCATTAAAAATAATTGCATGAACATCTTGGTATAAGGAACATGTCATGAATGTAACTTCCAAGGAGAAAAAAAAATAACAAAAACACAACATTCATTGACTGAAGATTGTTGTTAGTCTTGAAATTTTTTTTTATACATACATAATTCGTGCAAGAAGTAGCTTCAAAAGCAGCCGTTGTGACTCTAGACAAAACCGCGGAAAACAGAGTCTTATAGAGATACATATATAAGACTGACTATATACACAAGGTCTAAATAACCTAGAGCGATCCTGCATAGACCCGATGCTTTAATACATATAACATACTTTTGCCTGCCTACAAGGTCTAAATAACCTAGTCCGTCCACCCGTACTCAGACCCCGCGTAGACCCGATGCTTAAATACTTGCTTATTGCCTGCCTACAAGGTCTAAATAACCTAGTCCGTCGTCTGTACTCGGACCTTGCATAGACCCGATGATTTAATACATACTTGTTGCCTGCATAATCAAGATTTTGATGTTTTGATCTGCTGTTTGAGCTTTTCGATAAGAGCCTCTTTCTCCGCATCTGAAAGAGCATTGAACATAAACACAGATTTATCTCCAATATCATCTTTGATAGGATGGAAAAACTTTCTTCCAGCAAACACAACAAAAAGTGCCATCCAGACGCCGAGTAGAGTCGATTTTACCCCATCGTCCTGCTTCCAATTTTCCATAACAAAGACCTTCTTTGAATACAAGCCCTGTAAGGGAAGCAAAAAGGGGACCAATAAACCATACGGAAGTCGGGTTTTGGATTACGTATTCGACTATACCGTTGCCGGAAGGTTGTGCAAGGTTTGTGTATGTAATGAATGATCCAATAGTACCAAGAATCCAGAGGGCTTGTAGAGTGCGTTTGATTTCGGTGACGTAAATGTGAATAAGATAGAGAGACAACCCTAAACCAGAAGCACCGAGTGCGTAGAACAAATCGAGATTGCTTTTGGCGAAATCAGCGATGGCGTAATCTGAGGGTAAGAAGGCGGTGGAAGAGGCGATTACAAAAGAGGCGGGCATTGGTTACCAATCCGGAGTAGTAAAGAATGACTTTTTCCGACAAGGTATCTGACAAGCGAGTTGTAAACAAGAAAATAAAAAAAATAAAATCAAAGAACTTGTAAAATAAACAGTATATCCTGCAACAGCAAACAACAAAAGAGCATTGAAACAAACATTACTCCCCACACATTTTAAGGCTTCAAAGCAATTAATCAAAGGTTTAATATATCAAACGACTATAACTTAAAAATTGACAAGAAAGAGCTATCCCTTCCCAGAGAAGCATCTGTCTACTTTCAATTCATATGGCCAAATCGAGGAGCCTAAGACTTGAAAGAAAGTTGAATGAACGTAAACATGCCTCTCCCACATGGGAAACATAAAGCGACTCAAGTTTACTGAGAGAGTCCAGTTTCGGAAAATGTATATGCTGCAGATAATCGGTGCAAAGGAAGTTCAGTTTTCGAAGAGAAGGTGACCTTTGTAGAAGGTCTTCTAAATCTTCTGTTGAGGAGATAAGTAATGATGAAAAGCTTTCCAAGGTATGCTTCACGTTTTTAACCGGTATATAAACATGCATTGTACAGCCTTAAGGTAGTATTATGTTTTGAGAATGAATACGAATGAGCATAAGCTAGACATTCAACGAGAGATGTGATTTTAAACTGTACCTGGGTATTAAATGTGGCTATCTGTACCCTTTTATTCTTATGCCTAATTTGCATTCATCTGTGCAGATGACTGCAACTCGGGTGGAGAATTGCAGTCACCAAAGTCTTCTTGAGAAAATACAGAAACGATATTCCAGGATCTTCATGAGTTGATAAACTTTCCAACCTGTACATTTTACTTCATAGGGAAAGCCAAAATCTTCACTAGTTAAGGAGTGGCAAATGGGGCAAAGTACACGAATTTACTGACTTAAACTCTGTACAACAACAACAAGTTGATTTTGAAAACCCGAGTTTATTAGTACATAACAGCATGAAATTAATACAAAACATACGACGATCCACCATTTTCTTCGCCTCTTTAGTGCTTCATTTATCTTTCTTTAACTTCTCAACACCGCTCTCAAACTGTTTAATTTACGCATTCAAGTTTCTCTATTTCCTGTATCAAGCTAGTAGTTGATTCTTGTTCTCCACAAATATTAGAATCATAAACCCAATGAAAAAGGTCACAACGTCGCCGTTCTGCTGCAAAAAAAACGTAAACTTTGTAAATCAATCACGTTTCAATTAAGAAGCTTATATCACCCACAAATGAAATTATTAGTACAAACACAGGGAATAAGTTGGTAGCAGTTGATTCACAAGGAGGATAATCAACTCAATGTTTTTCTTGAGGATATACAGATACGAGATTCCAATATCTGCATGAGTTAATAAGCTTTCACAATATGTACATTTTAACTTGTCGGAAAAAACCCAAAAATCTAATAGCAGTTATGCATGTGGTGAAAATTGATGCAATAGAAACGAGAAAATATGCATCTGTCTACTTGCAATTCAATGGCCAGAGGGGCAGCAGAAATCAAAAGAGAAATACATTGATGAGAATTTGCAATTCATAATACGTTTTAGCTTTCGTTACCTGCTAGCGGTACACACCAATGTCTGAAACAATAACTTGAAGCTCCTCGTTTCCCAAGTCTTTTTGCGATTCCTGTATTTCAACGACTGAAGTAGCAGCTTGGGGTGAACCATAAAATTCAATCCTCTTCAAGGTAAGCATCTCTCTAAAACAGGGTGGTATATTCAAGCAACTGCACCTATTCACGATAAGTACCTCTAAGCTAGGAAAAGACTCGCCATACGCGATCCATTCAGCCACGTATAAATGCTGCAGTTTCAAGAACTTAACCTTTGGAAATTCTGTATCTTCCATGTCCCATTCATCCCCAACAAACGCATTATCCAGTAGCTTCAGAACCTCAAGACATTGGATTTTACTGATCAATGGTAGATATTTCCAGTCTAGACCGCACCGTGATAATGATAATTTCTTAATATTTGAAGGAAATTTGAACACAGTTAGATTTATTTTAGCGGAAACCTTCAATGACTCGAGTTTACTAAGAGAGTTCAGTTCTGGAAAAAGCAAGTCCACTTTTTGTTTTACATAGAAATAACCAAACATGTCATCCGAATGTCCGTAATTATGGAAGCCCAGTTTTTTAAGAGAAGGTAACCGTTGTAGAAGGTCTTCCAAATCTTTTGTTGAGGAGATACATGGTGATGAAAAGCTTTCTAAGTTAACCATTTGGGGGTATGCTTCACCCTTTTTGACACCCAAACTTTTTAGGTAGCACCGACCGACATCCACATGCCTAAGCCTTCTCATGTTCCAAATAGTTCCGGGCAACTCTAACTTAAATACTCTGACTCCTGTAAGAATCAGAATTTCCAGATTCCAGAGATTGGATATAGAAGATGGAAATAGTGACTCCGGGCCTACGACTTGAAATGAGGTCGCTATACATCTCAGATGAACTAGTGAAGCTATCTCGCTGATTGAACATGCATCCCCCCATTCTAACTCTTCCAAATCCATCACTTGAACAAGTTTCAACTTGCTAACAAAAGGACATTCAAGACGATCAAAACCCCATTTAGGACTATAGAGTAGAGTGTGGATACTCGGACATGTTTTTGTAGCATCATTGAGATACTTAAGCTTTAATATGGATGCAAGCGCGATAGGGATAACGTCACGGTGGAATTTGAGGAATTAGAATCCTCAAATTTGTCCATTAATTGGAAAAAGTTCTCCTTTTGAGCCTTTCTTGATGTAATTCATGCTACTTTAGATCATGAATCCGACAACTTTTATCCCACCGTAGAACTTCTCTTGTTAGCAATCACAAGGCTTCATCAACTAGATCACATAAGTACTCCTTTGCCACGTTTTCTAAGTTCTCCTTCTTGAATTCTCCACAAATCCTTGATCCCATAGCGGTGTCAACTTATTCACACGAATTGATGCATCTTCAAGAAATGCTCCAAAATAAAGAAAGCATGGCTTCAAATGCTCGGCAAATGTTGGTAACTTAATTCTAACACGTCCATACAACCTTCCATAAAACATAAGAACGTGTTGTTTGAAATTTTATTCCACCAACTTAGACTTCTTTCGGTTCTAGCAAGGAGCCCTCCAATTAAAACAATCACAAAGGAAGGCCGTTGCGGTTTTTGCCAATCATCTTCCCAACCTCCGAAAAATCTGGTGGGCAAGCTTCTTCGTCTGAAATGCCTTCCTTAACAACAACTCCCGCTTTCTTTCTCGCAGAAAAGCGTAGTTGATGAAGGATGCAATCTTTTTGCTTGTAAAGCAACATTATGAATACGTGTCGTGAAAATAACTCTACTTCTATTTCGGTCATTTGGAAATGATCTTTCGATTTCATTGAAGCTTTTACATCCCGATATCGTCCATTATAATAAGGTACCTTTTGCCTTTGAGACACTTTACGAAGCATATCACCAAATCTTCTTCCTTCATGTCATACATTTTGTCATCCTTCCTTGATATCACCTAGAATATCGAGCAATATCCTTCAGCATTGTGAACTTGGGAAACGATACAATAAGCAAACATGTGAAAATGGTTCCTAACACAAGGAATTATAGACCTTGTTTGCCATGGTAGTCTTCCCTAGGCCAGCCATTCCAACAATAGCAACAATGTCAAGAGACTCAGATCCCTGTTTAAGATTTTCAATTATTATGTCTACCTCATCCTCCAAACCCACCATCACTTCATTGAAACCTGAAGTCCATGGATCTTCAATCTTCAATTTCCTTAGAGAAATTGCTAAACAATCGAGGACTTCACCATCAACCGTCTTTCTACCCTCAATCTTCTTAAGCTTGCTCTCAACAACCTTAATTTCGTCTAGGACCTCCATAAGAGACGTGCCATATTATACCATAATGGATGGCCAGTTACCGAACAAGAATTGATAGCATATTCTGTTTGGTATGCCAAATTGATAACTTTTAACCAAGTATCCTTTAGTTCTTTTTGCTTATTTTGTTGTTCGAAAAGATCATTGAGATAAGGCCTTAAAGACATTAGTCCCTCCTCAATTTTGATAATCAGATGCTTCGTAGAAGAGATAAAATATGCATCCCTCTTAAGCTTTTCCTTCAAGAACCCAAGATTTTGTAAGAGGAAGTCAAAAAATCCTAGACCATTAATCTTGGGGAAATCATATGAAAACGAATCCCGGGTGTGTTCATAAACCTGTTGAATCTTGCCCTTTACTAGGTCAGCCTTCCTCATAAGGTCGCTTAAACATGTGTTTGGCTTGGAGAAATTCCCTTTCATGTCATCAACGGAGATAACAAGATACAAATCCTCTTTGACAAGAACCTCGATTTCTGCGGTTATCATCATCACCTCTTCATCCTCTACATCTTGATCGGTGGATTAGCTAGAAATGATATACGTTAGAGATTCTTGAAGAATTAGAAAATCGTCCTTCAAAATATCCACAAGATTCTCAAGGAGAAGGTCAAGAAATATTTGAACAATCACCCCAAAAGAAAAGGGTCTAATTGCCCCAATTTCATTTCCTTTAAGAATCTAAAGTAAAAGGCCTTATAAGCAGGGGACACAAGGTTTGATCTTCTGCGACACATTGGACAAGAAAAGATTCAGTTTGTTGCCATATCTTCATCTATTGCTTTCACCCAATACAAAAATATTAGGCATCTTGAATATTGAGCAAAACCATGGACAACAATCTTGAATTCTCGTGCATCCTTGAAACGTCTCCATTGCTTAGGAGTGAGATTATAGAGATTATGCAACAATGTTAGCTTTTTCTCGAGGGTTGCAATTTGATTCTTGAGCAAAAGAATTGCATCACCATTTTTGTACTTGTAAAGATCTTTGATTCTCGAGAATAGCATCCAGAAAATTCGAGGACATTACATTTCTTAAGAGTATTACATCTCAATGAGCATTGTAAAAGAAGTTCACACGATTCTTCAAATTCTTGCTTACTGATCTTTGTATTCACCTTGCACATCTAGAATCCAGTTTTTCGATATCAATTTCTTTGTCTTCCAAGCAGAAGTAGAATCAAGTTCATTTCTTGATATTCCCCATATAGCTTCACGAGTGCGGTTTACCGGCATTAAAAGTTTCTGATTTCTACCTCGAATCCTCCAACGTCAAAAATGACCGGAAGAACATTCTCAAGAATCTAAGCCCAAATTTACAAGATTGGATCTTGTCCACCATCCGATCGACCCATAAGGAATGTCGTTACGAAATCAAAGGTGACGTGAGAATCAAAGGAGTGTATTGAAGAAAAGCGAGCAGTGGCTCTCAAAGGTTTTACAATATTGAAAAATGAAAATCGAAATGGTGGTCATCATCTGTGCTAGCCACGGATATACCACTTTAGGTAAACAAAGGACAAAAGCAGAAATTAGGAAAATATTACAAAAGCGACAAAAAAGCAGAGAAAGGAAATAAATGGTAAAATGTCTAGCTGGTGATGTGGCATCTTATGTGTCCCTACATCAGTCCTTCCCCCCTTCTTCTCCAGTGTTCAACTCCCCATCTTGTGCTTGTACTTGTACTTGCCCATCATCTACTGGATAGTATGGAGTGAGATCTGCAACATTGAATGTTGAAGGATTTTCCAAGTTTCGGAATGCTTATAACATAGGCATTGTCATTGATTCTAGCCTTTCTTGGGTATGGTCCCAATCTCCTAGGATGAAGTTTGTGATTTGCTCCCATGGGAAACCTTTCCTTCGACATAAATCATCACCAAATCCCGGTTCAAAAATCTTCTCTCTCTTAGCTTAGCATCGACTTCTCGCTTATAGGATTGGTTAGCATCTTCTAGGTGTTCCTTTATTTCCTCATGCATCTTACGGACACTCTCTGCCATAGTTTACTGCTTTGCTTTGTTCTTGATCCAGTGATTGGTGCCAAATCGGTGATCATATTTGGTGTCTTGGTGTACACAATGGAAAATGGAGAAGCTCCGGTTGACCTGTTCTTCATTGCATTGTAGGCAAATTCTACTTGAGCAATGGCGACATCCCATTGTTTGGGCCTTTCTGCAGCTACACATCTTAACATGTTACCCAAAGTCCTGTTGACTACTTCCGTCTGGCCATCTGTTTGTGGGTGATATGCACTGCTGAACTGTAGTTGTGTTTGGAATCTCTTCCACAATTCCCTCCAGAAATGGGACACAAACTTAACATCCCGGTCAGAGGTTATGGTCTTGGGGAGTCCATGTAATCTGACTATCTCCCTAAAGAATAATTGCGCCACGTAACTAGCATCCATCACCTTTTTACAAGGAAGAAAGTGAGCCATCTTTGAGAACCTATCTACTACCACACAAATGGAATCAAAGTGCCTAGGAGTCTTTGGCAGGCCTAGTACAAAATCCATAGAAAGGTCTTCCCAAATTGTTTGGGGTACTGGTAGGGGGGTGTAGAGCCCTGTGTTCTGTTTAGTTCCCTTGGCAGATTGACACACACCACAATGCTTTACATATTTGCAGACATCTCTTTTAAGTTGTGGCCAATAAAATCTCTCCTCCACAAGTGCCATGGTTTTGTCCCTACCACTGTGCGCAGACATCCCCCCTTCATGGAGTTCTTGTACCAATAGTTCTCTGACTGAGGTTTTTGGAATGCAAAGCCGATTACCCTTGAACAAGTATCCCTGTACTAAATGATAATCTTCTAGGAATTCCCTTTCTGTGCACTTCTTCCAGGTGTCATGGAAGTCTGGATCATCTTCATATTGCTCAGGAAAAGAGTTGAAGCTAATTAATTCAGTTTGGAGGGTTGTCAGTAAGGATTGCTTCTGCTTGAGTGCATCGACCACGATGTTGAGGGCACACCTTGTGTTGAACCACAAAAGAGAATTTTTGAATATAAAGGAACCACCTGGCATGCATCCTGTTGATGTGTACGTGTGTTTATAAATTGCAATGTCCTGTGGTCAGAATTGAGTATGAACTCCTTTTGTATCAAATAGTGCTCCCACTGTTGCAAGGCTCTGACTATAGCATAGAACTCTTGCTCGTACGTAGTCCAATTAGATCTGGTAGGTGATAGCTTTTCACTGAAGTAGGCAATAGGTCTACCTTCTTGGCTGAGTACTGCTCCGATTCCCAGGCTGGATGCATCAGTATCTACTTGGAAGAACTTGTCAAAGTCAGGGAGTACCAAAACTGGGGCAGTAGTGAGTCTGAGTTTGGTTTCTTCAAAGCTGGCTGTTTGTTCTTCACCCCACCTAAATTTTCCCTTCTTCAAGCAGTCTGTCAGTGGTGCTGTGATCATGCTGAATCCTTTAATGAATTTTCTGTAGAAGGATGCCAACCCTAGGAAACTCCTCAAGTTGGTGATGTTAGTGGGAATTGGCCAATCCTTAATGGCTTCCACCTTTTTTGGATCTGTGTGTATGCCCTCTGCACTAATTATGAACCCCAGAAACAGCAATTCTTGCGCCCCAAAAATGCATTTCTTCTTATTCATATATAACCTGTTCTTTCTCAAAACTTCAAAAACTAACTTCAGGTGTTTAGGGTGTTCTTCCACAGTGGAGCTATAAACAAGAATATCATCAAAATATACGATGACAAACTTATTAAGAAAAGGTTTTAGTACCTCATGCATTAGTCTCATAAAGGTGCTAGGTGCATTGCACATGCCAAAAGGCATAACCATCCATTCATAGAGACCTTCTTGAGTCTTGAAACTTGTCTTCCACTCATCCCCTTGTCTTATCCTAATTTGATGGTACCCCAGTCAGTCAATCTTTGAGAAGATCTTGGCTTTGGTTAGATGATCAAATAGGTCATCCGTTCTTGGCATTGGGAATCTATACTTCACAGTTATCTTGTTAGTAGCTCTGCTATCCGTGCACATCCTCCATTGACCTTCTTTCTTGGGTACTAGGAGTCTTTGGAGCAAAGCCTGAGGGCTTATCTTGGGCTGATGATTTGTTTGGCCAATAGTCCATCCACAATGTCTTGAAGGATTTTTTGCTCCTTCGGACACAATCTGTAATGGGGGAGATTAGGAAGGGAGGATCCGGGCATGAAGTCAATATTGTGTTGAATATCTCTCATAGGAGGTAGGCCTGCAGGTAGTTCAGAGGGGTATAAATCCTTGAATTCTTCCAATAGCTGGCTGATTTCTTCACTCACCATTCTGTCCTCTTGAGGATCTGGTATCTCTTTGAAATATAATCCAAATACCCTTGATTCTTCTTCCAACTCCGACCTAAATTGTCTGCCAGATGTGATCATCAGTTGAGTTGTTGGTTTCTGTGGATTTTCTTTTGTCAGCTCTTTCTGTGGCATGGGAACTAACACTATCTTCTTTCCATGCCAGGATAGGGTGTAGGTGTTATCCCTGCCTTTATGGACAACATCTCTTTCAAATTGCCAGGGTCTTCCCAGTAGTAGGTGACAAGCATCCATTTCTACAATGTCACATGTAACTTCATCCACATATGATTTCCCAATTGAAAATCTGACTCTGCAAGTTTCATTAACTCTGCTTTCTGGTCCCTTCTTGATCCAGCCCATCTTATATGGGTGTGAATGTGGACTGGTGGTAAGTCCTAAAGCTTTAGCAGCCGTTTTGGAGAACAAATTTTCACTAGACCCACTGTCTATGATCACTTCACATACTTTAGAGTTGATTGTGCACCTAGTTCTGAATAGTGCATGCTTCTGCGTAGGGCTGGGTTCTGTGAGCAATAGTCTATCCACTATGCAATTCAGTAGGACCCCTTCGTCCCTTTCAACTTCTTCACACTCCTCTTCTTGTTCTGAGGAATCCCCTATGTCTTCATTCTGTTTATCCAGATAGGTCACCTGTTTCCTCTGTGGACAGTCACTTGATTTATGTCCGGGTTGGTTGCACTTGTAACACTTTATAGGTGCAGGTTTGGCATAAGGGTTTGGGGGCCTTCCATCATGAGGTCTGTTGCCTTTGGATTTTGTAGCATCTGTCTCAATGGTTTTAGATTGAAGGGAGCTCAAAGGTGTTTGGGTGCTATTGAACAATCTTTTGTAGATGTCTTGGCCCTTGTCTCTGCAATTGTTTTTCCACTTTGTGTAAGCCATGTTTACTGACCTCGTTAAGACTCCATATCTGTGCCAGCTCCAACTTATCTCTAAATTCCTCCCGTAATCCGCCTATGTACTTGGCAACTTGGACCTCATCTCCTTCAGACGTATTTGTTCTAGATCCCGGTTTCATAAACTCATTTGTGTACTCCTTTAGCTCCTATCTTCCTGCTTGCAATTGTAGAACTCCAGGATGGTCTGTTTTACAGTAATTTGTGGGAAGGAATCTACTCAAAAGAAGCTGCTTCATCTTGTTCCAATTGTTAATCTTACCCTTGCCCTTCAAAATTCTATTATTTTGCAGCTGTTTCCACCATGACCTAGCCCCGCCCTTGAGTTTATAAGAAACCAATTTGCATCTAATGTGTTCAGGTGGGTCCATACCTTCATAATAGTCTTCAATTGAGTCAATCCAGTCCAAGAAATCTTCTGGGTGCATGGTGCCATCAAATGTGTCGATTTCCATCTTCAATCGAAAAGGTTGATAGTTCATCTGGGTGTTAACCCTAGCTGTTGTTCTTTTTAGATCTATCTTCTCTGTGGCGCGTGGTGTCCATTCTGGAATGTCGGTGTCTATGTCCGTACTGTCTTCTTCCTCGTCCGGTGGCCGGCCTAAACTGTCCCTCACCCCTTTGATTCTACTAGGTTCTTTCGAAGAGGGTCTGTATGTGTTGCTTCCTCCTGGTAAACTGCAGCTCGATTTCCTTCTGTCTCCCTCTTCCACCGGTGTGCGAGTGACGCCACGCTCCACCGATATCGGGGTGTTACTTTGATTTTGCCTGAACTCCTTGACGAACTTCTGCATTTCGGCGATGAAAGAATCCATCTTGGTCTCCAAATAATCAACCTTTTCCCGAAGGGACTTCAAATCTCGAACAACGTCGGAGATTTGGTTTGTTCTACACCGTGATTAGCCATCGGTAGACAAGGAAAGAACCTTGTCTCTTGATACCAAATGACGTGAGAATCAAAGGAGTGTATTGAAGAAAAGCGAGCAGTGGCTCTCAAAGGTTTTACAATATTCGAAAATGAAAATCGAAATTTGGTCATCTGTGCTAGCCACGAGATATACCACTTTAGGTAAACAAAGGACAAAAGCAGAAATTAGGAAAATATTACAAAACGACAAAAAAGCAGAGAAAGGAAATAAATGGTAAAATGTCTAGTGGTGATGTGGCATCTTATGTGTCCCTACATCAAAAGGGTTCTCTTCAAGAGAATAGAAGTCGTTCAAGAAGCGAGTCCACATAAGTCCCAACCATTTCTGTCTCTTTTATCGTTCCTCTCCTTTACATGTAAATAGCTCTTTGTCATGTTGTTAACTGGGACAAAGGGTCAACACCATATTAGCTCAATTTAACATTTAGAAACAATCTGGTGCCATAAAAAAAGGCCTTTTTAAAACTCCAAGTGCATTTCATGGAAATTGAGCTTTTCTCAGTAAACCTCATAACAATAAACAAATTTTCTTTTGAAAATCCATTAATTCACCATAGAAACCCAAATCGGAAGACAAACTCCATTACGGGACACTTTGTAAGCAAATGCAATTAAATTCCTTTCACTATATAAGGTGACCAATGACCAAAATCCAAAGTAGGGAGTAATTAAATACAAAAGAAAATACCTTCAATTCAATCTGGATTTGGATTGTTGTGAATATTGGTAGCTCTCAGTAAATCTTCAAAGAGTTGATGTCGTCTTACGAAGCTTAGCTATACTTTAATGGATACTTAATTAGTTTGGGAGACCAAAAGGATCATTCACAAAAAGTCCAAGGAAATAGGGAGTTGACGAATATTAGAGGTTTTTTTTTTGTTTTGTTTTTCCTTTTCAAGACACTTTCCTCCTCTAGTTTGCTTTGGTTTGGTTTGACATATGAAACATTTAATTGCTATTATGTGGTTTGATTCTCCGGGTTTGATATGTAAATGCAAAACTACATAAGAATGTGAACATTATATCAACTCATTCTCGTATGACAAATTGATTTGGCATTTCTTTAATAATGGAGTATATTCATTGAAACATTAATGCATAATGTTCTCTGAAGAAATCACTGTCATTGCCTCCTCAAATGTGACATCCCTAAAACGTGTTGAATATTGTCTCCTTACGGAAATAATTTGAGCTTCATGCGTGTACATTCTTTTTAGACATGTTGGATGAACTCTTAAACATTCATGATGATATGGAAGTGGAGCAAATTAAATAGTTGCTCTTCTCTGCAGATGTACCCACGATGGCAGGCCAACTAGGCCAAAATCCACATTTTTCGGTGGCAATGTTTAGAAATCGTCCGGGTGAAAGTACATGTAATTGGATCTTTCGAAGAATAATTCAACTGATGAATTGGTGGTGTTTTGTGATGATTTGTGGCTGTTACAATTGTGACTGCCTTCATATCCGGAAAATATGAGATCAAGCCAATAACGTAGTTCTGGATGAAAGGACAAAAGATCATTTATATAGGTGTGCCACGTGAGAGGAGTTGATTTATGGATTCATGATTTCACGGCCAGTGATTGAAGGGACACTACGATGTTGTCGTTCAGCAGTTATGGCTCAACTAGGCGAAAATCATGAAACATAATCAATCGTGGGATCAACAAGGAGTCGAGGATTGACAAACGAAACACTTTGAAATAAATACAGCATTTCTGGCATAATTTTAACAATCAATATTTTTATTGGAAAATTAGGGATAAGGACACAATCTGAAATATTTTTAAGTAACATGACATCTAAATATTTTTTATAGGGAGTAGGACAACTGCATAATTTTTATAGCGAGATGGACAAACAGTGAATCCCAAAAATTAGTGAATCTCCCCAGTTAATCCCGAAATCAGTGAATTTCGAAAGTGAATCTCGAAAATTAGTGAATTTCGACAATTAATTTTGAAAATTAGTGAATTTCGGAAGTGAATTTAAACAGTGAATTTCATATACAAGTGAATTTCGACAGTGAATAAATAGTTTTGTCCTTTATGCAAAAGTTTCAAAAGACTGTCCTTCTACTCAATTGATGAAATATTTCTGTCCTTCTCCCTCATTCCCCCTATTTTTATACCATCAAATAATCTTTTATACGGCCAAATTGCAATTTTAGTCCTCTAACTAGACACGTTTTGCAATTTTGGTCCTGGTTTTTCTCCGGCGACAATTTTAGTTCTGTAAGTGGTCTTTTTTTTGCAAAAATAGTCATGAACGCCGGAAAGACCACTTACATTTTAAAAAAAAAAAACCACTTACAGGACTAAAATTGTGACCGGAGAAAAACCAGGACCAAAATTGCAAAACGTGTCCAGTTAGAGGACTAAAATTGCAATTTAGCCTCTTTTATACCATCAAATAATCTTAAATAGAGTATTTTACTAGGATCTAACCAGGTATTTTCCCTTTCCAATATTTGGCAGAAAACAACTTTTTTTTTTCTTCACATTGTGTGCACATCAAGAAATCCCATACTATCAAGAAATCTTATTCAACCATACAGTTAATAACCACGTTAATAATCTGTTTTACACACACAAAAAAAGCAGTTATTATAATAAATAGACCCAAATCGTTTATCTTGCGTATATGTCGAGAAGGATCTTTCAGGTTGAAGATCCTTCTCGATCCAATCGTTCATCCATTGCTTTTACCAGTCGTTCTCGATGATCAAAAGATGCCTGCAGAACATTACACAGATAGACGTTCATGCCTGCAGGACATTACACAGATAGATGACTGCAAGACATTTTGGCCTTAATTCAACAAAATTGTGAAATCCGATTTCAGCATGCATTTAGAGAAGAGGATCAAGTGTCGGACAGGAATGCTTTTCGTGTTCATTTGTGTAAGAGAAAAACAAACAAGCTGAAAAGAAAATATATCGAACACTACTCTTGAATTGTTCCAAAAGAAAAAGATGTAAAAAAGAACACTTTCGTTTATCAAAATATTGTGATGTTCCCACCAAAAAAAGGGCAAAAGATACGAGAAAAAGCTAGCCCGGATAGGCATCTGTCTTCTTTCAAAGAAAATGGCGAGAGAAGCGAAGCGAAGAGAATTACTTGCATGAGATCACGAAGAACACAAGAATTACTTGCATGAGATCACGAAGAACACAACTTAATTTTCATTATTGTCCAAAACAATAACTTGAAGCTCTTCATTTCGAAATCTGTTTGCGCTTCACGAATTTCAAGAATGAAGTAGCAGCGACCGTGTGATCCATTAACTTCAATCCTCTTCAAGGTAAGCACTTCTCCAAAAGCGGGTGGTGCTTGTATTCGGTGATAGCATCTACTCACGATAAGTACCTCCAGGCTAGAAAAAGACTTCCAGTCGCAATCCATTCAACCAAATCTAATTCATGCGGTTTCAAAAGCGTAAGCTTTGGGAATTCTGTGTCTTCCATGTCCCACTTAAGCCCGGAAAAGGCATAATCTAGTAGCTTCGGTACCTCTGAACATGGCATTTCTTGATCTACGGTATATATCTCGGTCTAGGCATGCCTTTGATAATGATAGTTTCTTAAGAGTGAAAGATAGTTAAATGAACTTAAACATCGCTCTCCCACATGGGAAACCTTTCGTGACTCAAGTTTACTGAGAGAGTCTATGATGAATGTGAACATCATCATATATATATGTTGAATGTCCAAATTTATTATTTGTTCATAAACTCAAATAACCCCGTGCATGGCACGGGTTTTAGACTAGTATAAATATAAACTATCTTTTGGATTGGAATCCTCCTAACTTGCTGCTTAGAGATGGCCTAGTCAAAAAAGAAAACCTCCTAAGACATTTTCTCTCTCTAACTCTTGCTATCCTCTAACCTATTCTCATTACTCATTCTCAATGGTTCTACGACTCGATAGATTTTATGGTGTAACGATTGTACCAAGTGGTATACATTAGAGAATCTTATCTTTATTCTCTTTTATGTAATACATTTTTATTGTCTATGAGATCTTAGAAATGAAAGGTTGTAATGTATTTCGTTTGATACAATCTTCATACAACGCTTGTATTATAAAATTTGTCGGCCTAAGGCTCCTCCTCCTCATCTCTAAAAGCCCGGCTCGTTTGGCGTCCCTTCTCGAAGTAGGGCGTTAAGCGCCTCGCCTCGCTCTTATGACATGCTATCTTTCCCCTCTTAGGGCGTTGTTAATTTACTTCATGCCAAATCTGAAGCGGCATCCATTGCAATAACGATCGTTTAAACGATCAAAGATGCCACTGCGGGACATTACACAGTGAGAGATGTTCATGTTCATTGCTGCCTAAACGAAATTCATCAGAATTATCAGTTTTAAGTGAACAACATATATCATATGCAAGACATTTTGGCCTTAATTCTACAAAAAAAACAAGATTGTGAAATATATCCAAACACAACATGTGTTTAAAGAAGAGAATCAAGTGGCAGACAAGCCGGCTTTTCATGATTGAGATACTCCTGCAGAGGATTTAAGGGGCTCTTGTAGCTAAGAATACAAGGGTGTTAGGTGTTCCCTCACGTTATGTACAAATTGAAATTTTGATCTTTTACGGGTTTTAGTCCCGAAAAAAAAGAGGCAATCAGTAAGCATGATGATCCAATAATAACAAGAGAAAACACAATTATATCCAAACAAGAAAAAGGCAGGAGCGCCTTTCAAAAAAAAAAAAAAAAAAGGCAGGAGCTGAAATAATTAATGCTGAAACAAATTTAAATAACAAAGTATTACTGTTGTATTCAATCATGATTGCACAAGTAGCAGTAGTAGTATTCGTATATGAAGTTGCAAATCATATGACAGAGAAAACAGCAATGAAAATCAGAATGTTTGCCTAAAATTAGGGGGGGGAAAAAAACCAATTTATTTGGGATCATCTTCATTACTTCATCTGACTCAAATAGAATGCCAATAAACAAAGAAGATTAAGTTTCAATGACTGAGTAGAAAAGCATATTATGTGCAATCAATCAATCAAGAGATTGGAGTTGAGTACCTTATTATAAAAGCCATCTATTCTGAAAGGGGATATAAATCCCACTGCCCCTGAAGAATAACTTGAAGCTCCTCATTTCCAAAGTCTTTTTGCGATTCCTGTATTTCAACAACCGAAGAAGCAACAGATATGTGTGATCCATAAACTTCAATCCTCTTCAAGGTAAGCATTTCTCCAAAACACGGTGGTATTCTATTCAGCTTATCGCAACCATCCACGATAAGTACCTCCAGGCTAGGAAAAGACTCTACATACGCAATCCATTCAGCCAAATTTAAACCTGCAGTTTCAAAAACTTAAGCTTTGGGAATTCTGTATCTTCCATGTCCCACTTAGGCCCAGCAAAGGAATCACATAGTAGCTTCAAAACCTCAAGACATGGCATTTTACTAATCATTGGTAAATATCTCCAGTCTAAATAGCAATATGATAATGATAGTTTCTTAAGCCTTGAAAGAAAGTTGAATGGCGTAAACATGCCTCTCCCACGAGTCAACATTCGACTCAAGTTTCTTGAGAGAGTCGATTTTGGAAAATGTATACTCCGCTTTACAAGCGGAGCTCGATTTATAATCGATGCAATGGAAGCTCGGTTTTTGAAGAGAAGGTGACCTTTGTAGAAGGACCTCTAAATCTTACATTGAGGAGACACGTAATGATGAAAAGCTTTCCAAGTTAACCATTTGGGGTGGGGGGGTATGCTTCACGTTTTTGACACCCGAATTACTTAGGTAACAGCGATCGACACGTACATGCCTAAGCCTTGTCAAGTTCGAAAGCTTGGGCAAATTTTCAAAATCGGATCCACTAAGAATCGAATTTCCAGATTCGATTGGATATGAAATCGTTTAGAGCAATTTTAGAAAAATCACGTGTAGTCGACCATGAAAATGAAATCGACATAAATCTCGGATGCACTCTTGAATGCATCTCTCTTATAAACCTATCATCGCAATCTAACTCTTTTATATCCATCACTTGAACAAGTTTCAAGTTGCTAAGATCATAACGGTCATGACGAATTTAATTTCCCATTTACTGATTAAAGAGCAGAGAGTGGATATTTGGACTTATATACGTAGCATCAACGACATATTTCCACTTTCATATGGATGCAAACACGATATGGATTACATAAAGTGGAACTTGATGAATTAGAAGCCTCGTTATTGACCATTAATTGGAAAATGTTCTCCTCTCGAGCCTTTCTTTGTGAATTCATGCACTTTAGATCATGAATCCGACGACTTTTATCCCAATGTATGAACTTCTCTTATTAGCAATCACAAGGCTTCATCAACTAGATCACTTAAGTACTCTTTCGCCACATTTTCAAGTTTACCCTATTGGAATTCTGCACAAATCCTTCAGCGATCCATAGCAATGTCAACTTATTCACATGAATTAATGTATCTTCTACAAATGCTCCAAAATAGAGAAAGTATGGCTTAAGATGCTCTGGTAAATGTTGATAACTTAATTCTAACACGCTCATACAATCTTCCGTTAAAACATAGGAACTAGTTGTTTCAGAAATTTTATTCCACCAACTTAGACTTATTTCAGTTCTAAGAAGACCTGCGATTAAAACAATTGTCAAAGGAAGGCCTTTGCAATTCTTTGAAATCATCTTCCCAACCTCTAAAAAAGTTGGTGGGCAACCTTCTCCACTGAATGTCTTCTTTCGCAACAATTCCCAACTTTCTTCATCAGACAAAAAACGCAGGTGATGAAGGATACAATCTTTTTTGGCTTGTAAAGCAACATTATGAATACGTGTTGTGAATATAACTTTACTTCCATTTTGGTTTTTCGGAGTGAGTTTTTAACTTCATCCCGGACTTGGCGTCCCGGATATAAATCCATTATAATTAGGTACCTTTTGCCTAAGAGACACTTACGGAGCATGTCAGCTAACTCTTCTTCCTTCTTATCAAACATTTTGTCATCCTCCTTCTTATCAAACATTTTGTCATCCTCCTTCTTATCAAACATTTTGTCATCCTCCTTCTTAGCAGACAAAATCTTTCCCTTAATTTGACCAAGAATATCAAGCAATATCATTCTAGTACTGTAAACTTGGGAAACAATACAATAAGCAAACACGTGAAAGTGATTCCTAACGGCAGGGGCCTTGTAAACCTTGTTAGCCATGGTAGTCTTCCCTAGGCCAGGCATACCAACAATAGCAACAATGTCAAAAAACTTAGATCCATTTATAAGATTTCCAACTATTGTGTCTACCTCCTCCTTCAAATCCACTATCACTTCATTGAAATCTGAAGCCCATGGACCTTCTGGAGCTCTATTTGGAGCAACGGATGAACAATGGAGGATTGCAGCATCATGCTTCTTTCTACCTTCAATCTTCTTAAGCTTGCTGTTAACATCCTTAATTTCGTCTAGGACCTTCATAAGACGTGTTATATTATACCATAATGGATGGCCAGTTACCAAACACGAATTGATGGCATACTCTGTTTGGTATGCCAAATCGATAACTTTTAACCAAATATCCTTTAGTTCTTTCTGCTCTTTTTGCCGTTCAAAAAGATTATCGAGATAAGGCCTCAAAGACATTAGTTCCTCCTCAATTTTGATAATTAATTTTTTTGCGAAGGGATAAAATCGGGATCTCCTTTCGACTTCTCCTTCAAGAACCCAATATTACAGTAAGAGGAAGTCAAAAAATCCTAGACCGTTGGTCTTTGGGAAATCATCACGAAAATGAATCCCGGTCATAAGCTTTGTAGAATCTTACCGCTTTACTAGTTCAACATTCCTCGTAAAGTCACTTAAACATGTGTTTGCCTCGGAGAAAGTACCATTCATGTCATGGATGAGAGTAAACAAGATACAAATCCTCCTCAATTTCTTGATTTATCATCATCCAATCTTCATCCCTCGATGCTCATCAAGTGGTTCATTAAAAATGATATAACAAGCGTTAAAGATTCTTGAAGAATTAAAAGATCATCCTTCAAAATATCCACTAGATTCTCGAGGAGAAGGTCAAGGAGGACTTGAATAATCTGTCCCAAAAGAGAGAGTCTAATCGTCTCAACTTCATTTCCTCTAAGAACCTAATGTAAACGGCCTTAAAAGATCGGGACCCATGAGTGCATCTTCTTTGCAGCACATTAAACAACAAAACATTCGATTGTGTTGTCATTTCTTCATCTACGCTTTCACCCAATACATAAATACTAGGCTTGCTTTGAATATTGAGCAAGAACATGAACAACAACATTGAGCGCTCGCAATTCCTTGGAATCCTCCCATCCAACATGAAGCGAGATTAAAGAGATTATCCAACAATGTTACCTTCTTCTCGAGGGTTGCGATTTGATTATTGACCAAAAGAATTTCATCAATGATTTTGAACTTGTATAGATCCTTCAGTTTTGGAGAATATCATCCGAAAATTCCACAGTCAAAGCACATTCATAAGAGGATTGCATGTCAATGAGTACTGTAATAGAAGTTCACACGGTTCTTCAATTTTTGCTTAAAATTCCGTATTCTGTCTTGCAGATCCAGAATCCTACTTTCGATTCCATGTTTTGTGTTTTTCAAAGGGAAAAAACAAAAGTTTATATGTTGGTATTCCCCACATATCTTCACAAGTACGGTTTAAAATATGCCTGATTTCTGCATCAGTATCATCCAATTTGGAAAGGGACCAGAAGAACATCTTCAAGAATCTTAAGCCCGATTTACAAGATCGAATCTTTTCCACCATCTGATCAGCCCATGGGAAATTTTCTGAATTCAAAGAAGACAGCCCTTCAAGTGGGGAATCTTCTGAAATCAAACGTAGCCTTTCTTCAAGTGAAGAGAACTCTGCAAGACAAGAGTCAAACACTTCCAAAACTTCCAAATCCATTTCCTCTGTTTCTTCTTTCTCCTCCTTTACTTCTTCCCTCTTCTTTACTGTTGAACAACTAAGGAACCGCAAACACTTCTGAAACTTGTCCATCTTGTTCACGATTGCCCACGAGAATCCTTGCAATCTTTCTTTTTTGCGATGGGAGCTTGATCTATGGGCCTTCTGCACCTTGCACTAATTGACTTCCAAAAACATTTACTGGTGTCAAAGTTGTTGTGGCTGATTCTTAACCGGGAGAAAGGGTCAACACGTTATTAAAAAACAATCTGGGTGCCATTAAAAAAAAAAAGAAAAAAAAAGCCCCTTTTAAAACTCCAAGTGCGTTTGATGGAAATGGAGCATTTCTCAGTAAACCCCTCTTTAAAAAAAAATGAAAATCCAGTAATGGGTTTTAAAATGTTGATTTGATGTGATGAACTAGTATTGTTGGAACCGTTGAGGTGAAAATAAATACTCTCAATATATGTGCATAACACTTGAATTGACTTTTCGCTTCTTAAAATGTCGGGTTGGTATGATATATGATAAATGTGGTACCCCGGTAGATCGTCGTGGTGTAAATACTGATTTTCATAAATTATTAAGTGTGTGTGTGTGTGAATTAGGGGTGTAATCGAGCCGAGTCGAGTCGATACTCTCTAGGGCTCGAGCTCGACTCGACTAAAAAAGTTCGGGCTCGAAACTCGGCTCGAGCTCGATCGAGCCATAAAAAATCAAGATCGAACTCGACTCGTTAAGTACTCGATAAAACTCGACTCGACTCGTAAGCTCGATTATTATCCTAGAATTCATTTAATTTTTAACGAAATATGGTAAATTCAAGCTCAAACAAATCTAATACTCATTTCGAATAATATATTTTTAATAATAAAAATAATATTTATGATAAATTTAATAAATTAAATTAATTAAATAATTATTTAATCAAGCTCGATTAAGCTCGCGAGCTACTCGATTACTATATTTTAAAACTCGAGCTCGGCTCGGTTAATTATTCGAGTAGCTCGACTCGAGTTCGAACTCGAAAAAAACCTAATCGAGTCGAGTGCGAGTAACTCACGAGATAGCCAAAATTTCATTCTACAACTAGTGTGTGAATCAAGAATTGTTGTAGAAAAAACTAGGCTATTTATAATAACTAGCAAAATGCACGTGCGTTGCACGTGTTGGTGTTGGTTAAATTGATATATTTATATGAAATTTAAGAATGTAATTTAACATTATATAATGTTAAGTACGTGTTTAACTCATTAAATAAAAGTATAGTGTGCAATGATAACCTTGTATGAGTTATAATTGTTTCAATTATAAATTCAATTGTGGAATAAATATCAATACAAATGGAATCTAAACAAAATAACTTTATAAACACGTCTATTGTTACAACATATATAATATAAACAAGCTGATGCATAAAAGAATGGATACTGAAAAAAAACATCTGGACTGGACAAATCTCCGGACATGTATAAGGGCTTGATTCAAAGGCAACCGGAGACCTCCACTAATTGTTCTTTGTAAACGGTCATAAAACCTTCAGGAAGTTTATTGGCCCTCTCATCAAATGACGGGAGGTGAATACTGAATATTTTCTGGTCGATATCACAAGTCTGGCAAATCTCCTTCATGGAAGCATCGACGGTAAGAGAGGATTGAATATCCTCCACACCAGGAAGTACTACCACAACCTCATATGAGTTTGTACCTTTCTTTTGAGCTGGTTGAGTACTTTTAGATGGACCAAAAACTTTTGAAATTGAGGTACCTTAATCTTCAATAGAAGTCGTTGAGATTTCGGGGAGAATTTCGGTTTCAAAAGAAGTGAATTACTTTATTGATGGAGATTTGAATTTCAAAAGACAGTTGAAAAACGTATTCATGTCAGAGATCTTTGGGTTCCTGCTTCTTAAGAAGTGTGACATCATCTCCAATCAGACCTAACCTATGATCTCCGTTCTAGCTTAGGTCTATGAGGCTTTTGACATGAGTATGACCCGACGTTACACACGTGGCACCTAATATGCTACATCAGATCATCTTACATAGGCCACAAATGTTCAGCCTAATTTAATTAAGGCCGCATACTCTAGATAACTTTGATGAAGATGTATCAGTTAGGTATAAAGTGTCTCCCAACTCTTGTTCTTGCGATATGGTGAAGGATCACCTCGGTCCTGGACTCTCAGCTCGGGGCAGATCATCATTGATGACTTCAGGTTTTTTGAGATGACCAGTCAGGTCATTTAGTAGACTAAAACTGCCACAATAATTCCCACTCCATTACGGCATGAACTGTAAACCCTCTCGTGATTTCAGTCATGACCTCAATCATGCACTCTAAGTCATCTTCTTCGGAAAGGGGATCATATAAAAAGGATTCAATCCTCACAATTTCAAAACTCTATTAATAACTTGATCCTTAATCCTCTGGGTACATAGGCAGTCAATCACATTGGCTCAATTATAATTCATCATAAAATCCACCAGTCAAGTAATTGGATTATTCTTACGAAGCCTAATTACCCACATATGATCAAATTTCATCATTGAAAATTTCAGACATCGTCAGATACTATTGTGGATTTCAGGATAAACATAAAAGAGTAAGAAGTTGAATATATATAAATAAAACAATATCAATTTACAGAAATACAAAATTCTACTTTGGAACTCAATGCTTAATGATGCAGTTTTCGATATTGTGTTCTCTCATTCATCATGCGTCATTCTCTTTCATAGCGAAAATTGGGTCATTAATAAGTGTAAAAACTTGATTTGCTTTCATTCTTCGTTAAGAAGCGTCATCCTCTTTTTTTCCATATAGACTCATAAGAATAAGTATGATTGTTTTAATGAAAATAAAGGAATATAATATTTACGCACTAGACTACAGAACTTGTTTGTATACTGTGATTTTTGTACATCTGTGCGTGTTGTCTAATTAATCTTTGGGTTTGATCAACACCTTAGTTGTTGATATTGAAGTTCCTTTTGAAAGTGCAACATATAGTTGTTTATGAGAAAACATCGGTCGATGCGAATAAACTCTTACAAATGGTTTCGTTTGTCCTTGTGCTTTATTGATCGTCATTGCAAAGCAAAGATATATAGGATATTGCTTTCTTGTAAAATGAAATGTTCCTTTTCTGCCGGTGAGAATGGAACATGTGGGATTAAAACTTGCTCAGTATGAATCAGGTTTCCTTTGAACGATTTACATATATGATTGCATAATCCTCTTAGATCTATGTTTCTTAACAACATTATCGGTGAATATTTTTTCAACACTAATTTGTTAGGAGGCAATTCATTTGGTGTCAAAGTGTTGAGAAATTTTTCTTGATAATAATCATTAGTATCATCAATAGCCTTATCAAAGGTGTTGAAACAATATCCATCCCATGGAAAGGTTGATAACAATTTTCATTCAACTTATCAACATGTTCATTAGTCGTGGCCAATATTGCTTTTCTTGTAATGTATTCTGCTGAGAATGCATTCTCATGTATAGATGAAAAGATAGAAATGATTAAATGATTTTCGGAAACCTCATCGTCATTTTCATTATATTCAATGACCATTTATTTTGGCAACTCTATGTCCCATTTAATGTTTGTTGGTTTTTCTCCACAACATACCTTAATGAATATTGGTTGAAATGTAGATCTCCTCTTGCTTGCATATTTTTGGAAAGATTTAATTTTTCATCATTGGCCACAAATATGGCTTCATCATGCTTGCCTCTATTGTTTGTAGTATCGTTAATTTGGAACATGAAACATTGTCTAAAATCACCTACAAATGCGTTTGAATTTCTCGTGGCGTCCTTTAAGCTTTTGTCAAATGTCTCAATTGCCCATTTCTTTGGCATTGTGCCTCATCCCATATGATTAGATTTGCCTGATGATTCTGCATTTCCACTCTACATTGGAATATTGCACATATTTGTTTCATGCGCACTTATTGGAATTTTAAAACGTGAATGAGCAATTTGGCGTCTGGGCATAATTTCAGCTGCAACTCCTGATGTGGCTGTTGCTATACCTATCTGTTGTCTCATTCTTAGATTTTCCAGCAGATCCTTATATAAATATGTAGTCTCTGTGCCACCAGGCCCATCAATAAAAAACTTAGCACTCTGGCCATTATAAACTTAATAGAGAAATTTTTAGAAAATACTTTGTTGTTCATGATTAAGCATTTCTTCTAAAATGTAATCTTCTTGGGGAATCTCTATAGACAATTCATCACGAATCACTCTTAGTATATTTTCTACAATGTTGTTGCAGTCTTCATGTATACTTAGCAAGTCGTATGATGCAAGTCTTACCCATGCTTTCTAGAAAACAATTTATAGATTCCAAAGTTTTGGCCATCATTGATTTGACTGACTTTGTACGATCTCGCATGAAACCTTCCGACATTGGTTTCTAATATGTACAAAGTTGTCGTTTGTTGGTTGGCTGTAGACTAATAGAGTTGCAAACAATTTTCTTAATGCATTAAGCATTTGAATGACAAAAGCTTTATTTAAGCATTCCGAGATGCTCTGGTCAGATTCTAATAAACTTCTTTTCTCTAATCTTCTTTAAAATTGGTGAAATAACATAATAGACTTGACTCACATGAATGTTTATGCAATTGATGTTGATAAAGGCGATGAGGTTAATGCATTAGAAATGTTTGTTTCATTACTATTTTTTTAATTATTCTTGTTGTTTCTTTCTTTTGCTCAAGTATTTGACTGTTGTGTAATGACACCGTTACTCATTACTGCGTTGATCTCCCATTTAAATGGGATGATGAGAATGTTATATGTTCTACTTTGTGTTATATATGTATGTATTTTTATATAGGGGGAGTGGTTTAAAAGGACAAAAAAAGAGAGAAAAAATAGGAATCAAGACAGTGGAAATGTAAATTGGGTGATAAGGACAAATCTACGGTTCATAACCCCAAAATCCTTTATTTGTTGCGATGAAAACCCCTCAAATCATTGTTTCTTTGTAGTGGATATGTTCTTTTTACCCAGAAAAATATTTCACTGTCCTCTTCACATATTTCTATGTTCAAATTGTTCTTTTTGACAATAAACCCTTATATAAGAACTAAAAAGGTTTAGTCATATTTACAAGAAATCTCCACATATCATTGCGATTTAAAGCATTAATCAATTCAACTTTTCTTTTTCTTCTAGTTTCCAAGACACATCTAATTTTATTTGCATCATTCATCGTTGGTTAGTTAAGAATATGTTCTTCTTTTAACTTATAGTCTATGCACATCACCTTCTTTACTTTATGATATAACGATGAAAGCGATAATAGTGAAGATGATAATAAAATAATAATATACTTTTCATTTCAATTGTGTATGATGCAAATTTCATCTTGTGATTAACTATGTTGTAAGATTTAAAAAAAAAATCACATCACGCATATTGGTTGAAAGGACATATAATGTGTTACATTTGCCTTTGGTGGATGATGTCTTTTTCATCATATTGTTCTTATGTTTTGGATTTTCAATAGCTAGTGAGAGAGTTAAGTATGTATATGTATGGAGTTAAGTGTTTATTTGTGCTTTGTAATTGCTAATGTATGAAAAATATTTTCGGTTTTAATTTACTTTCGTAGTAAGAATATTAATTTATTTTCGGAATAATAATTATTTTCGGTTTTTAATTGATTATTGAAATGACAATTATTTTTCGGATTTTAATAAATAATCAATCAAAGAATTTGATGATTTTTCGGTTTTTAATAAATAATCAATCAAAGAATTTTGAAATGATTTTCGTTTTTTTTTGAAAAACTTATAATCAAGGATATTGATTGTTAAATTTTTTGGTTTTTAATTAATAATCAATAATCAATCAATGTATGTTCAATTGTTTTTATTTTCCTTGAAAATTTAATTAATTGATAATGATTAATTTATTAATTAGTCAATAATCAATCAAAGATCTTGGTGATTTTTAAAAATATATTTTTAATTTCGTTTTTATACTTTTTATTAAATCAAGGATTTTCTTTATATTATATTTTTAATTTCATTTTTCTATTTTAATAAATTAATAAATAATCAATCAATGATTTTTATAATTTTTATTATTTAAGTTTTTATATTTGTAATTTCGTTTTTCTAGATTTATTTAATCAATAATAAATCAAAGATTTTGAAGATTTTGTTTTATATTTTTAATTTTATGTCGATACTTGTAATTGATTAATTTTTGTTTTTATATTATTATTTAAAATTAATTGATTAATTTTTTTTTCTGAGGGCAATTGATTAATTATTTAAATGAGAGAAAAACACTTTTTGGGAGAAACACTTTTTGGGAGAAACACACTCACACTTGTAATATAGTAGAGGTAGAGATAGAGATAGAGATATATTTTTAATTTCGTTTTTATACTTTTACTTAAATCAAGGATTTTCTTTATATTATATTTTTAATTTCATTTTTCTATTTTAATAAATTAATAAATAATCAATCAATGATTTTTATTATTTAAGTTTTTATATTTGTAATTTTTTTTTCTATATTTATTTAATCAATAATCAATAAAAGATTTTGAAGATTTTCGTTTTATATTTTTAATTTTATGTCGATACTTGTAATTGATTAATTTTTGTTTTTATATTATTATTTAAAATTAATTGATTAATTATTACTTAAATCAAGGATTTTCTTTATATTATATTTTTAATTTCAGTTTTCTATTTTAATAAATTAATAAATAATCAAT